>JTDE01003480.1:56793-70307 GCA_014338405.1 Paragonimus skrjabini miyazakii
TCTAACTGAAAATGGAATAACTCAGTTAATATTAAGAATACGACAATATGCCACTACGGTAAAATCAACGAGAATATCACGCCGAACAATTAAATCAAACACTCATTAGTCTGTCATAACTGAGGGACCATCAAAATGCAAAGTGAACTTTCACAATTTTCGGCCATTATGCAAGTTTTCAAAGTCTAACTGAAAATGGAATAACTCAGTTAATATTAAGAATACGACAATATGCCACTGCAGTAAAAACAACGAGTACATCACGCCGAACAATTAAATCAAACATTCATTAGTCCGTCATAAGTGAGGGAGCATCAAAATGCAAAGTGAACTTTCACAATTTTCGGCCATTATGCAAGTTTTCAAAGTCTAACTGAAAATGGAATAACTCAGTTAATATTAAGAATACGACAATATGCCACTGCAGTAAAACCAACGAGAATATCACGCCGAACGATTAAATCAAAAACTCATTAGTCTGTCATAAGTGAGGGACCATCAAAATGCAAAGTGAACTTTCACAGTTTTCGGCCATTATGCAAGTTTTCAAAGTCTAACTGAAAATGGAATAACTCAGTTAATATTAGGAATACGACAATATGCCACTTCAGCAAAATCAACAAGAATATCCTGCTGAACAAAAGAACGAAAACCCACCGTCCAGAATTTTCCACACAATTTTCACACCCATACCCCATATTGCAAACGGACGACTAATTTGAAGCCGCGCTCACGAAATTATGGTCACATGGTGTGACTAAACAAAAATAAACCAACAGCAATTGAGTTTTGAACATGCAATCCACATCCATCCCATTTGTCTTGTTAGCAAGGTTACAAACAGTGAAGTCTAAATTGCATTATCCGTGAAATTGTTGAGTGACTAACCTGAGTCACTCGATAGTCGGTCGACCGACTAAGTGTGCTACTAGGGACTGTTCATAACCGTTAATTCGTTTTTCTGTCTGGGAGGTGAAAGGTCAGCGAATGCATACGATTTCTTCCGTAATTGAGACACGTTGTTCTGGAAAGGGTTGAAGAAACGACTATGATGAAAACTTTGTGGACTTATCCATGTACACTCTTTCCCTCCATTCACTTACATTGCCCATTTTCTCACACTGGAATTTGTTAATCAGATTGCTTTTTCGTATGGTAACGACGGAGTTGTGTATAACGTATACTGTTTTTCTCACTTGTATGACTAGATTAAACAGCTCGATCCATTGCACATATTCCGGTCGTTTCAATCTGGAAGCATTTTGTCTGAAGCGACTCGGTTTGTAAAAATGCTGGAGTCATCGGAAATGCGGATTCAAAAGCTTCCATACGAACGCTCGATCTCTATGAAGATAGGAGGTACACGCGCGTCACACGATTTCACCTATCTGCCAGCCAAATGAACTACCCGCCAACAATTTTTATGCCCCACACCACTAGTGTTTTCACGCATCAAGCCGGATACCCATATAAGTATTCATAAATGACCCAATTTGATTAATAACCCCCAGTCAAACAAATTCATTGTCGGTCTTTCCTATCTGTCTGCGGGTACTTTAACGACGGTTTTTTTCATCCGTCTCATGTTTTCGCACAAATTCATTGTAAACTATCATAAGTGTTAAGCACATTGTGGACAATTTTGCAAAATCGTGCGTGTGTATCATGATGAGGGAGTCGTAAGTATTCCCATAACGAATCCAATAAAGTGATATTCATTGCACCCTAATTTCGAAATCAAGAAAGCCGCCGGTCGACGCTACATTAGTTGATGGAAACAAATTATTCTTTCCGGGTATAGTGTGCCATAGAATTTCTCAGCAGTCGCGACGTGTCCGTCGGCAACCACGCTTGGATGCGGGGCACTGTTGTGTGTTCCTGGCCTTCGTTGAGACCGTCAATATTCTTGAAGCATGTGAGAAACTACACCCTCCTCCGTACTGAGAATTGCAATGCCTTAGCCGAAGAGAGGTTAAAAAACTGGTAAAATTGAAGCCACTATTTATCGTATCCATAGGTTCGTACCAGGAAGCAAGGCAATATGTACAGTGGGCTGAGGTGGACATTAAATTTGTTTCTACCGATACAGCAGACCTAGATGATCCGATTCACAGATAGAAATAGGTCATTTTTTCTATCATTATATCCCACAACACATCACAGTCTAAAGAAAGATCTAGACATCTGGTTGTCTCCGAACTTACCTTAGGAACACCACCACGAGACGGCGGCAAAAAAGGGGGTTGACGCCTTTGGGCTGGTTAAGCGCACTTTCCCCAGGACAAACATGAGAACATTTCAAACGTTTTACGGGGTTAATATAAGACCGCTCCTCGAGTATGCTAATCAGGTCGTTTATACCGGCTTAAAGAAAGACATCTTACCCATTGAGCGTGGCTACCAAACTAGTCACGGGCCTGCGAAATGTCGCGTACAAGTCTCGACGTAAAATTCTTGATCTATTCACACTTGAATTTCGACGACTCCGCGGTGATTTAGTTCTTACGCACTTCTTTTCTAAGGTAGGTCTCGTTGAATAATTCTTCATTCTAGTGAATAATGACGGCCGGCGTGGACATGAGACAAAGCTTTTCACACTTCTTCCTCGGATCTTCCTCAGGCAGCAGTCGTTTTCTTGCTGGAATATCAACCTTTTGAACAGTCCTCTTTTTGATATCGTTAACAGCGTTTCTAGAGGCTGCTTTGAAGCACTACTTAATTCTCATTGACCAAAAAACACTGTGCAATTAATCTTGCTCTGTTCTCGATATTTACAGTGATCCCCAAGAGCGGTGCTACATCCTATTTACAATGGTTGCTTTCGATCAACAGATGTCCACTTGACACTGGAGAGGGAATATTGAATGGATCCATGAACCTTGGGTACGTGTCCCAAGCCCATGTACCACTGGTCGAATTGCTGAATCATCACGTGCCAGGCCATGTAAGATGCCGTCGTCAGAATGCAAACCATAAGCCCCCACCGAGAAAGCTCTTGGCGTATTCCCTTTCAAAGATAATTAATATGATCAACAGGTTAGCAGTTTTGTACACAGGTCTTGAATCTTACACACTACGATGCTGTTGCCTCCAAACAATATTCCGGATAAAGAGTTAACTTCTTATATAATGTATATTTTGTGTCGCAAAATTTTTCACTGCGAAGGGGTTTATGGGTAATTTCTTCCTGGTTGTCACTTCCGTCTACCTAATAGTTTGGTTGCTGTAGCAAACGAAAGCCGTTTGAAAACACATCAAAAATCGCATTCGACAACAGAAAGCTGGAAGATCCGCTCAACAAATCATTAAACAAGCTCGTGACTCTCGAGTCCATGATGAACAATGTAACGCCTTACAAATATGGCAAAAAAATTGACGTGAATTGGACATTTGCCAGAATCATGGTTTGATGTTAGATGCCACGTCGAGCTCTAAAGTGCGTTTTGCGCAAAAGATTGATTTTTGACGCAATGTAGCTTTGTCTATTATGAGCATTGTAGGTTCACGCTATGACTTCATACGTTGACATCTTTTAACGCAAAACGGGTTTTATGAAATTTTGATGTTACTCTTTTGGTGTGTTTTTTTTGCTGTTTTTCTTCTCAAGCACTCGTGTTTCCCTATTTTTGGCTAATGTTTTCAAGGCTACTTTGTGTTCATTTGGCAGTCTCATAAGTTGTAAGTTGTTGCGCTCATAATACTGGTCATGGTAATGTACTTAACTTATACGGAAATGATTTTCACTCGCTGGTACTCCGTGAATTTTATTATGTTATTATGCAGTCTGAAATATACATACTTGTTCTCATCGCGACACTTTTGCTTTAGGCTTATGCGTGTTTAACGGTCACGTGGATAAGTATTTTGTGGTTTTGTGTCGGCCTTACGGTCAATTTGGAGAGTTGTTTGAGGTGCCGCTCATCCATCTTCATACCGATCCGCATGAAGTCATTTGAAAACGTTCGAAATAGACACACCTGGACGGTAATGGTCGTGTTAAATTGGCTCGTGAGTGCTTGCCAAACGAGACCGCTCGCTTGGAAACATCGTTTGCCAGAAAAATCAGTCAAACCCGCCGAATACTGTCAGTAGTCCGTAAGTTTGGAATTATGTAAGACTCAAATTGAAATAAATGACCAAGAATGTAAGAAGAGTGCCACCAGCATGCATTTCAACTGGCCGACTTGGATGCCATTCTCATCAGCTGGAAACCAACTCTGGCTTACTCCAAAAGGACTGGATTTTGCCACACGCTTGCTCTGATCCGACTCCCTGTCAACTCCTGCAAGAGTCGGGCCGACTCCAGGCCAGAGTTGGTGTGTTTTCTGGAGGGGAAAATGGAGAAAATCTGTGAATCGGCGTGTTACAGTGTGTCCTGATATCACCAATTCGTTGTCTACTAGGTTACATTCAGTACTGACAATGTCACATTTCCCGGATCAGCAAATAGTGGACCACCCATCCCGACGCGATATCACCCGGATTCAAAACGGGGAGGTCACGAAGAACTGTTTTAACTCACACCAAATAAAGAAATGCGTGTACATGTAAACCACATGGAATACGAATGCACTGTGTATGTTTTGGCGTGAGGATAGGGTGAATATCTTCCTGTTGCTCCCAGGCTTTTTGAGCATAGTTTGTTGGATCGGCTGGGTAAGTCGACTTTAGGAAAAATCCACCGGATAATCGCAGTATTGATCCGTAAACTAGTCTGGGTAGGGTGTAACTAAGATCTTTCCCTACGGTTGGTCTGACACCTTACCGAGTAAGCAGACGGCCCCTGCTAACACAAGTGTGTATAGGTTACACGGAAACCTGATCTGCTGTTCATTGGCTTGTCTGAGGGTCGGTTCGGGATAAATTACGTCTTCGAAACACACTATCCTAAGTTACCGTAAACGTGTGGCACAGAAACTATCCCACTAGTTCATTTCGTCAAAAGTTTAAACGAAAATGTGGCCCTCAAACAACGTAAGTAACCAAGATACCTGGTAAAATATCCCTAAAAGGACGTTACTTTACCAAGTATGCTGTGACCATCAGCTTTCACTGTCTCAACCTAACCCGTCAAGTAATAAAGCATCCGTGCGCCACAGTAAAATAACCTCACACAAAGTACAACATCTTACGCGAGCTACAGATTGAGATACTGAATACGTCCAAACTACCAGTAGTAATCACGATGAAAAGTGTTGGGAAAAGAAAAAATGCAATACAAAGAACGTGGTTGACATCTCTGCATCACCAAACTAACATATCAGAGACGAGGAATTGAAAACGGCATTTCAACCAGGTCGCCATGAACACTCAATGCAAGTCACTCATTTTATTTCGAAGGACATCAACATGGTACATTATTGCATTGCTCATTGGTGTATTGTGCTACCAATCAGCTTTATGTTGAAAAACCCTTGACACTCATACGTGAGAGTCAGGATGAAACGGTGCTTGTCGCACTTATTCAACGCAAGCCACCCAGTTTGCTCCAAAAGACAACAACATGGTACAGGATAAAAGTTGTATTTACCCGTTTTCTCCTTTGTTCCTCTTATTCCTGCTCTATCTCGTGAATCGCTCGCTTTTGTCTTCTCTCGCGTGTTGCAAAAGATAGTCTTTGAATGCACCTTCCCCTTTTCCTGTCGTATAAGTTGTATGTAAACTCAAGTTGGCGCCTATTGCCTCCCTCTTACACTAACGAACAATTTATCGTGCACAGGGGTATGCAACCCAAGCAGAAATTCCACCTAGAAATGTTATATTGGCTTGAAACCAGCCTACCACAACTCTTCCGTCTGACTGTCATTTTGAATTGCACTCCAACCTCTTGAAACATGAAACATTCCGGATGGGATAGAGTTAAACGGGTCTGTCACACTCGTTTTATCCGTAGGAGGATTTCGCGACCATCCGAAAGCTGTCTGGACGTTCTTTTATGAGCACTAACTTCTTTACACCATGCTTTATGGTCAGCATTATGTTGGTCAGTTGCGTCAATGGCGCAGTCAAAAATTCCATTGGAACTGGGACAGTCGTGATATCGACAAACGAGCTGGGAATAAACAGTGTCGAAAGAACTGTACTGACTTGCAGTAAAAAAAGACAATGAGAGGGCGTATAAATTTGAGGGAAACAGGGGGGTGAGAAGGCTCCCCATCCGCGGAGATGTCACAAATTAGACACTTTAATTGCTTCCAGATTCCCATAGAATTCATGCAGTCAGTTCTGCGAACAGCTGTTTTCGGTAACTCTTATCGGACTTTTTCAATCTCACATAGGGTATATGCGTGTGGTGGAACAGATGTGTGAACTACAATAATTCTCGATAGAAAAATAACGAGTGAAGTCAAGGACTGTACTCACCAAAGATTGACAATGTTCGTGAGACGTCCAATGATGCTGGAACGTATTCAGATTATTCCAAGCGTAACTGAGGATGCGAAGTAACCGAGCTGAAAGTTAATCCAACAAATAGGACGTTTTAAACTGGGTAGCAAACACCGGCGTCGTAGGAAGAACCAGCAAGTGCGTGTAGCAGAGTTTATTCTAAAACGTGTTGCGTTGTTGTTTTTACTGAAGTCAAACAAAAATGTACAATGTGGTCTGATGCAGCAGTTACGCAATGTTAGCAAAATGAAGTACAAAATAATGAGAACTCTACATGCGTCTTATATATGAAGAATTAGAGCAAGACATAGAGGTCCTTAGAATCATAGATATGGGGCCGATCAAGATCTACTGAAGAAAATCTGGTGAGACGTAAAATGAGGAATATTGCCCAGATAAGAAAAACATAAGAGGAAGTGACTAACGTATGTGAGAAAATAACGGCTGAGGACGATATTGAGGTAGGAGGTTTGCAGGCTGTCTTCATAGACGACGTTGGAAATGACAGTCTAGGATTGCAAGCAGCCTAGACGGGTTGAAAAGGTCAACCGGGATCCCCTTGACTCATGCGCACGGCAAGTGTTACACAGTGTGTTGGTCCTATGTTGCAGCTATGCAAAGATACTTCGCAGTCGTCCGGTGACGATGGTATTTTTGGAGGATTGCTAGACAGCAAATTTGAAACAGAAACACAAAGTTTGCGTGGTTCGTTGAGGTCGCCCTAAATCTCCACGGTAAAATCAGAAGTGTCCATATCTGGCTTACTCTCTGCTTTCTTGTCGGGCTTTCTTGTGGAGCAATCACCTAAAAGCAACGAATTAAAATTGCGTCATCACTTGTTTGAAAGATTACGGTCAGAGAAAATTGTAGTGACTTCTATGGTGATGCCAGGTGAAGCCTAACGTCTTCATAGGATGGCGAGCCAGATATGTTTAGTCAGTTGCAATAGTATGATGAGCTATGGACAGCACAGAATTTCTGATTGTGATCACCAAAAAATACGACAGATTCTTTTATTAACAACCATCGTTTACAGCGTCATACAAACATACGACAAACACTTATGCACAGTAGTTAAATAGAAAAGTGTGCATTCAGCGGAAAAGTAGGCACTTTGTCATTATCAATAATGCATACATCGTGAAATTTTCTTCGCTATATGCATTCACTACCAACATGAAAGTGCTGCGGCAGCAGGTTGTGAGTAAACAAAGATTTACCAACTTATTCAACTGTACACTCCGGGGTATTCGGGTGAAATATAATCTACAATAAGGCGGGAAAAGTTCTCAGTAATGACACAGTATTGAAAACAACTTCAATGAACAAAACATTGTGTTATGAAAAATTGCTAACAGTGACGAACTGCTAGGATGGGTACTGACACACCGGTATCTAAATGCAATGTAGGACTATTGCTTACAGCGGGCAAGTACAACCATTCAGACCACCGTCTATATACTTAACCGACAGGGTTAGATGGACGTAGGCCATATACTCGAGTTTGTACATGAAGGATTCGGGTGGGTTTGCTGAGAATCGAATCAGCAGCGAGATGATCTAAAAATTGGACTACATATACCATCTCACCTTAACTAAGTAAGCGCAGAGAATTATGCGTAAACACACTGATTAGCTGCCTAGACGTTCGGTGATAAGTATGTTGGAAAGGTGAATGGCGAAAAGTATGGATGGCTACAGAGTTATCTAAATTGATTTCATGCCTTGCATCATCCGGAATGCTTCTCAAAGCCACAAGGTCTAGATAAAAACAAAAACCGTCTACAGTCTGTTACCTTCCACTGCATCAAGTCAAATAGCCCAAGTCATTTGTGGGAAGTCGCAGATCCAGCTTGCTTGACACTGTAACATTCTGGCATTAATTCGATTAAGCGCTCGGAACCGGTGCGGGTGTTCATTGATAAGGATCCCGAGGTCCAGTTTCTGATCAACCGATGGTTCACGCCCAAGCATAAAAATGTATGAAGACTATTGGAAAGCAGCACATTCTATTGATAGTGAAGGAAGTTGATTGAAAGGTGACCGCCTGGCATGAGGAATCGGTTTTCGCGGAAGTGCCATTTAAAGTAAACGTAATCGTGCGACTGAAGTAAAATCCTTTCTTGGTTGCCTTTATCAAAGCCAAAACAAGTGCCGTAGCTGCGTATCCGTTCAATAAACTTGCGACGTGGTGTGGCACAGACGGTAGCATCCAAACTGTTGTTTGCTTTGGTTCCCGCGGACAGTATAGCGGCCGATAAAACACCACGCGATTCACTGACATTGTCAAAGAGGTGAAAATATCACATCCTGCTGTTTGTTGTTTCCACCATGGACACCAACGGTGAAAAGCTGGGACGAAAGTGGCTCTCATAGAGGGCATAAAAGAGGCCGCAGTGTACTGTCCCGACTTAGTAAACGACACACCATCAATATTCAGGTGTAATGCAATTGCGACGAGATCCCGCACCTGACGATGTGGTTACACATGTGTGATGCTACTAAACAAACCGGAATGTGCGTATTCAGGCGGATGTATGTCACGTGTCAACAACGCCCCCGGGGTTTCCGTCAACTTGCTTGCATCTGACAGTGGCTCTGATTGTCATTCCCTCAAATTTCGTAACTAGTTGACCTGAACTCTGGCAGTATTACGTTGAACTGCGCAATCTTGGAATGAGTCGACTCAGCATCCTCAACATCAGCGGTTCAATGTAAGATTTCAGACTTGTCTTCGATTTTTTTTGGACATCTAACTATCGGTTTCGTAGAAGAAGCATTTACAAACATGTTCAATCAAACTGGGCTCATGGCCCAAGGTTGCAAATCTAGCATGTAAGTTCTCCACAGCACGGCGAGCGTGACGATCAGTGGTGGAACGACAGGCCAATCACTCCAAAGCTCACTGAAAATGATATGCTTCCGCTAATGTGAACATGGCTTTTGCTCAGATTGCTGATTATCAGTCATCTTCAACAAACGTAAGCAAATGATAATGAACGGTGATGCCTCAGCAGAAACCAAATGAAATTCAAATATAGTGAAGTTGAACACGACGTACATTGAATTTCGGGTAAAGAAAGGGACAGTTATGTCCACAGTAACAAGATATATACTTCGGGACCTTTATATAACTAAAGTTAGGAAGATCAAATAAACTGACCAAATCATTTGCAGAGCATTTTGCCTAGGTCCGTTTGTATTAGTTTTTTACTGGTCATGAAAACGCCAACTTATTTTATCTCAAGGTTGGGTAGTTCATCCATATATTTCTACAAATCAAGTGCCGAGCGTATTTCACTTCGAATCTGCTGTAAATCGTCACACGTAAACCACTAATGTGTGCTAACGGGTGTGTTTCGTCAACCTGTGTTCCGTGGAACCGGCAATTAATGACACCGTCCGCTGTAGTTGCATAAACTACGCCAGAGAGTTCGACGGAGGATGAGATGCAGCCGTCCTGATACGTCCACAATCATACATCATATCATAGTACGAAAGAGATATCACTGGAATTGCGCACTTCTATCTGTGGTAACTGCAGTAGGTGCACTGCAATTGGCTGCTCTCTGTTGTGACCACAAGAGACGGTTGGCTTGCGGAGTTGTCTACTTCAAGAAATCCCATATAGGTTAAATGGAACCATAGGAGGGCGAATGCATAAATTTAATTAAATGGCTTATTTACATCCACGCATACTGGGCAAAAGTATACTGTCATTCGACTTGATGACATATTCCCATAATACGTACGCACTGTTCCAAAGGTCGTTTCATGTCGCTTGTATTTCTGAGGTTGAGACCTATCAGTTACTTCAAGAATTTACATCGGTTGGTGGCATCCAAAACAGATTAGCCTGTCACAGTGACCGAAACGAAAGGACGCCTGCACTTTAAACCATCACCCCTAAGTGGCTTGCGCTGCACCATTTGCAGTTCCACTCACACACCACGCATCCGGTGTAAACCCGAAGGAATAAGACCAGTAGGTGTGTGAGTGAGGCCCTTGTGTCCAGCCGGCCAATGCTGGTTAGCCAATTGTATGGCTAGCACGAAGAGGAAACCCTTATCTCTCGGAAAATAAACAGTGAGAGAGACTGCAAAGACAAGATCTATACTAGGAAGAAAAATGTGTGAAACGTAATACAAGAAGCATTTTAGTATACGAGTGCATGCTAGTGCATTCCGGAGAGGGTAATGTTGAAAAACAAAACTCAAAGTTGAACTACAAAAAGATCAGACGGAGGATTCATCGTTCAATGCACCAACGAAGCCCAAGAAAAGAATGGGTAGAAGATCACAGACACCCAAGTTTCTAAAAAAGAAGCGGATTAGTTTCCAAACGACCATGGTCTTGGTCGATGCAGTAGTTAACTGAAGTAGAATGGATATGCTGATATGACATACCTGAGCCTAACGTGCTGATCACCTCTTCGCCGCCGGTGCATTATGAGTAGGCTGGTGACCAACTAATCCTAAACGGTCAGCGTTTTCGCGGCCGCACACATTGCAACGCCAAATAGTCATGTCACCACGATCTATGGCACCAATGGTTCCCTTGCGTACCGCGCGCTTTCGTTCTCGGCCGCGCAATAAATACTCGAATCGTATTCCTCCAGGCAGTCCGGTCGAACGCTAGGTATTCCCAACATGTGAGATCAATTTTACAACATGAAAGATTTACCTGCACAACATCCTGGTATCTCAGCTTCTGACCACCAGAATTTCGCTTACCCGATCTCCGTTGTCCATACAGCACCCGCTTAGGGACACGGTCATCGCCCATCCGACGGACGTGACCCAGCCAACGGAGCTGATTCAGCATCAGCAAGGGTTCCATCCCGTTCATTTCCGCTCGGCGCAGTACCTCAGCGGTCAGAACCATGTCCGACCACGGAATACCCAATATGCTTCTTAGACATTGCAAATGAAAGTAGCTCAGATAACGCACATTCCGCTGATACATTGTCTATGTTTCGCTGTCGTACAACAGTACAGACAGCACCATTGAGCGGTAAACAAATAGCTTAGGGCTGGCCTTCTGGCTGTGGTTCTTCTACACACGTATTTGAAAACGTCCGAAAGCAGTACTAGCCTTTGCCACACGAGCTCTCAACTCGCGGTCCACGGACAGATCGGTGGACAGATTGCTGCCCAAGTAGCAGAAATCTGTGCAGCTGTCAAAAACATCTCCATAGATGCGAATTTTGGATGAGGGTGCACAGACTACACCTCCGCCCGGAGAAGGCTGGAAGAAAGAAAATGTCCTACCTGTGTTGATATCC
Source organism: Paragonimus skrjabini miyazakii (assembly GCA_014338405.1). NCBI lineage: Eukaryota > Metazoa > Platyhelminthes > Trematoda > Plagiorchiida > Troglotrematidae > Paragonimus > Paragonimus skrjabini miyazakii. Next base: position 68,465 of record JTDE01003480.1, read on the forward strand.
AGTCCAAGCAAGTATGCCGCGGTCGCAAAAGCTGTGGCCGGTCACTGTAGTTCGGCCTCGCTATGTGAAAACAGCGCTGTCATCTGCAAACAGAAGCATGCGCAGCGTTGACGTATGTAACCGAGTTGGGGCACCGAAACGTCGGGGCTCTACCTTAACACAGTCTTCCCCAGAGTCCTGGAAAGCAACTGTTAGCATGACAGTCAAATATAAGCTAAATAGGAATGGAGCCAGGACACAACGTTGCTTCACACCAGTGATAATGCCAAAATTATCAGAGGTAGATCCTGCTCACATATGGAGTGAACCAACTGTAGCAGTGTACGTTCCATCGTCGGCCAGCCATTCCTCAGGATTTCGCCTGGCCTTCCATCTTCACCTGAAGCCTTCCCATTGCGAAGTTGACTAACTGCTCTCTGCAATTCTAGTAAATTAGGAGCGAGAGCAAGTGAAGGCTTGGTGGCTTGTTGCGGCGGGCTGTGCACGGTCACCTAATCAATGGCATCAGGACGATTTAGTAGGCTACCGAAGTGTTTGCGCCGGACTTTCATGATTTCCTCTGGCTAAGTGCACAAACAGCCGATGTCCACGTCTACCAGTGCTTTAGTAGACTGGATAGACGGGCCAAAAGTCGCCTTGAGCGAATTGTAGAAATCCTTATGCTGCCAACGATCGGCAAAACCCTGCATCCGTTCACTCTGCTTCATCCACCAGTTGTCTCTGATCCCGCGAACAGGCTAAGCTAGTTGACGGCGGATACCTCGGAAAGTCTCTTTCTTAGCTCCATTGTCCGGGTCCACTGTGGATGCAACAAACGCAGAATTCTTCTCTCGTACCAGTTCGGCGATAAGCTCGTTGTTGTCGTCTAACCACTCCACGCGTTTCTGGCGTTTGACACCAATCGTCTCAGTGGCTGCCGTCGTGATCCGTTCCTTGATGAACTGTCACATACATTAATGGATATTGGATATAAGGACGTCGTGCAGACGGGAGGCAACTGCACATTGAAATGCAGTCTTCGTATCGCAGTTTTACAGTCGTTTGATATTCAGCTTCTGCCGTTGTCCGGAAGGTTATAATAATAATGGTATATTTCTCAACACATCTGCGAGAAAAACGCTCAGATAAGCGTGATCAGTATACACATGGTAACGTGAAACGCATACCGTACCCAAACTTGTTAATTGTACAATAAACCAATTATGGGAATAAAGTAACAAAACAAACACAAAATTAAAGGAACATTCTAGTTTATGAAGAAGCATTTGGTTCACTCGCTTCTAAAAGTACAATTCCCAAAATGTTCAATGTTCGATAAAAACTGCTGAGTAGTTACACCAATTCTCACGTCACAAGGTTAACGTTGGCCTTATGTTCAATGTCATGCCAGAAAAAAAGTTTTTTAACGGTGGAAAAATGAATTTCGCCATCATTTGATGTAGACGGTTCCGGGAAAAATATGAAGAAACTTTTCTGAAGATGAAGGAAAATAGGAGGGTCCCAATTTTTGCGAAGAAATGGACGATCTTCCGGACTGGACTTCGTTATTTCCTTAAAATTGACGGAATATCACAGACCTCGCAAATTTTCCAACCAGTACGGGATTTTGAGTGCCGGACGTTATGGAATGTTGCCTTGCGTTAGAATTTATCACGGAATCGAGAATTTAATGCAAAGTTACGTGAAAAGACCTGCGTACATGAATAAATAATTTAATCTCAACCGGTCTATGATCGGTGCTACACTCAGCGCAGAGCATCACTCACGTGATACACACTTCACGAATGCCGCGCTGTCGCACAATCACGTAGTCAAACAAGTGGTGATGACCGCTTCGTGGATG
>JTDE01003481.1:0-12661 GCA_014338405.1 Paragonimus skrjabini miyazakii
TCACTTACGCACGGCTGCTGCCCAATGTCCTGTAGCTGTCCAATCAACTACCCGTAATTTTACCATGTAACGGCTGGTGATGCAGGGTGGAGGGAACTGATCGATATGTGTGCTTATGTCAATTGGAAAGATCGGCAGGGCCGTATGGCGTGGTTGTGTCCAGCTTCGCATGACGCATTCATTCGTGAGCTAGTGAAGCTGTCGAGGCGGACTGTTTGTGATCGATACGTACAACGGTTGTTGACAAGCCCTGAGGCTTCAATTATTTCAACGAGTTGCTGGCTGTTCATTTGTCCTTCTTTATATGTCTTAGGTTGTCGAGTAGCGTGTTAAGCTTAGATTGACGCGTACTATCCTATTGTTCATTGCAGCGAATTTAAAATGTATGGAAGTCGTCAAACACATAAAAATTCAATACAGTTGCCATCGAAGAGGGCAGTGAATCGTTGGAAGCGGCGATGCATGCTAGCGGCGGATTTCACTGATCGGATTAACGCTGGTATCCTTACAACAGTACCGATGATTAGTTAGCGTTCCTTCATATCTTACTTCCTCTTTAGATGACGTTACTTGCAGTGATACAGGTGCTACCAGTCCCTCAGTCGCACGTGATTCAGGCCAATGCGGAACAGTTTTCAAAGTGCTAGAAAGTTTGAAAAATGGGTATCGCAGTATGAGATTCCCCGGAAAGCAGTTGCAGCTCTGTTGCAGATAATCAACTCTTTAACGAGGATTACGCCAACTGAAGTGCGTTCTTTGTTGGGTATCCCGCGAGACTGCCCCTCGAAGTTGATAGCTGGAGGTAATTATGGTCACTTCGGCTTGCAAACCGCCCTATCACGCTTGCCGTATAATGCATCATTGAGTAATGCTAACGAAATAGCAATCCAGTTGCATATTGATGGCGTTAAATCATTCAAGTCGCCGAAGTTGCAGTTATGGCCAGTACTTTGTAGATTAGTTAAGCCTGTGACCACCACCCTTTTTATGGTAGGCGTTTTTGCTGGCCGCAGCAAATCCTTGAGTGTGAACGAACTTTGGCAGATTTGGTCACTGAACTGTGTACTCTGACATCTGAAAGAGTTATTGTCGGCAACCTGGAACGTAAAAAGAAGTTGACAATCAGCAGCAATATTTGTGGCTCACCAGCTAGGACTTTCGTAAAACGAAAGCCAGAGCATACTGGGTACGCCAGTTGTGATCGTTGTCCGCAAAAAGGGGTATACGTTGACCACAAACTCACCTATCCCCTAACACATTACCCTATTTGCACAGACGAGTCCTTCCGGTGTGCAAGAAAGTACAGACAATCTCTCTTCGAGGCCCCACCCTTGGACATGATACACCACTTTCCGTACGACTACATGCACTCCGTATGCCACGATGTAGTACGAAGACTTGTATACTCGTGACTTGAGTCCTCTTATAACAAAGGAGTGCGTTTGGAGATGGAAATCGTTGAAAACGTTGATGTCAACATAACTGCCTTCTATCGTATACTGAAAAACGACTTCCCAAAAGTATGTCGTGAATAGCTGGAGTTCAAAAATTGAAAAGCTTTTGAGGTTAGGCAGTTCCTGTTGTACATCGGGCCACGTGTGTTGAAGAAAACAATATCTCAGCAGTATTACTCCAATTTTCTGGACTCATCCATTAGGATTTACGTCCTTACACATCCGATTTTCAGCCAATCGTTGCTTAAGTATGGAAATTCTTATCTCCGTAAGTTCGTGTATGAACGTTTCCATATAAACGGGGCCGGTAAAATGACGTACAACGTCCATTCGGTGGTGTATTTGGAGGACGATTTTGGAATTCGTGGCGAACTTGGCAGGTTTTTAGCCTTCCCATTCGAGTTATACATACACCACGTTAAGCATATGTTACATTTCCCTTGTAATCCTGTGGAGCAGCTGTATCGCAGGTGAGAAAGAGAGAGTACTATGGCGAAGGTGGTAGAGACTGATCGTCTATTACATGTGGAAGCACACGGCAAGGAACGCAAGACACCGTCTTTACGCCTTAAAACTTCCTTTGTTTTCAGCCACTAATCCGGATAATAAAATTATTGCATACAATCTGCCCCACATTGTTGTTGACATTGACATTGCTGACACAAGTCGACCTATTCTGTTTTGCAGACGTTTCCAAACTGACGCTGACTTCTGGGTGCGTGGTCTTGCATCGTTCATGTTGTACATATTCCAGGTAAATGACGTCGGTGACCAACTGATTCGTGTATTTTTTTTGATGTACTATGTAAATGTGTCCTTTTTCTTTCTCCGTCCATTTCACTTGTTATTCCACTTCTACACACTTCCCATAAGACATTAGTAAACATGAGCCACCAAAACCTGTTCATGCGTTCTTCTTCCGCTAACATGAAGTATGTTGCTCACAACTAACGAAATGCGGTTCACTTTCAGATACGTACGTAAGGAAGTGTTTTTGCGTGGTAAAATTTGAGGCCGATGACAAAGAAGATGTTGTCGTCGTCAGCAGCACCCGGCCTGATGCTGCCCAAACAACAGCGGTCATTCCACAACTCCGTGGAAGTGCGTACTACAGGTATGCATAGAACCCCTTACAGCCGGAAGCAGACGAACCGAAGTTACCAGTTACCATACTGGTTACTACAAGTAAGTGAGATTACTTCATACCAAGCGCACCAACATTTCATTTCAGTTGACTTTGAACATGCCAGGGAAATGGAAGTGAGGTACACTCCCGGTAACTCCCCTTCAAGTGATGACACAATCAACATGGGTTTACCTCTGAAACGTTTGATGTAACTCGATCTTTATAGATGGTTGACATGTTACCAATGAACAACCGCGATTTGCGGATGATAACAGCGATAAAATCCTTAACACAAAAAGAAGGAAATTGGAACCCACCTCAACTACTAATTCAGTTCCACTGTGCAGCACCGTGCACCAAAAACCTATCGGTTGCATAGCATACGGTGCCCAGATGGTTATAAACAGCAACAGCAGTGAGAAAGCATAACTTTCATTTCCAATGCTTGTAGGTAATGACTTAGAAGATAGAGGAACGAAGGCTGATTTACGAGAGTTACTTTCGTATTTAAATGGTGACAAAGTTTATCTCACATCTGATGAATTTCCTTAGACTTATCTCATAGCATCAGCGTACAACTGAACGTATTACGTACTACAATGGAACGAATGATAACAGAAATAACACGGTTAACAAACAAATATAAACTGTGCTCGCCGCTACCTGTGACGTCAGTGACGCAGTTACCGGAAATCGACAAAAAAATGTTGGATACCGAGTTTCATTCCGCAATGGTAACTGCGAAGAATAGCGACCGTGTAATGATCTTTTGGAGGGATTAATTTCTGGGTATCACTGTTCCCAATGTTGGGGCATTGCTTGGGAATATGATGGAACGACTAATGACAAGGGCGGTTGCGGGAAAAATAACGTGCTCTGATGCACATCAGACGTTCGCATTCAAACGAACACAGTTAAAAGCCTTTTTACTAGGTAAGACCCACCATGTTGCCTCCATTCGTAACACACCTAGGGCAGACACACGAGAGGACGAAATACACTACAAACCTTGACAGCACACTGAATGAATATTGTAAAGGATGGTTGCATTGTACAAGGGACAAACGGTCTACACAACATGCGAGCGCATCACACAATGAAGACGTAAGTAAAGTATGTGTGCGGTAACATCACAGTATTCTCACTTTTCCAGGAAAACAAACGAATAGTGGATCTGGACGAACATAATGTTTTGGACTACGACGCAAATTAACGTCACAGTTAACGGGAAAATGTCATTAGTGAATGTCTGTATTCCTCATGGAACGAATAATGTATTTGTATTTATTTTGCATGCCTTCAATAAATAATAGAAGACTGTTATTCGTTACTGGTGTCTTTGCGCAACCATATGAATATACTTAAATATCTGCTTTCAGAGTTGTATGCTGCATACCCTTAACATCTTAACAATATGCGACAGAAATTACGAGCGAGAGTCACATGTAGTACGTAATTCTGTGCAACGTTATATTGACTGTCATCACATTTCTTTTTATCTCACATTTTAGATAACTGAAATACATGTACCTAACTTACAGGTCCGCAAATCAGGTAACACGGATTGTTATCCATAAAGATATGCTTCCGTTAGCAAACTGCACCAACGTGTTAATTGTGTTGCATCTAGTGTGGCACATCAACCATAAGTTGCCTTCCGAACATTAGCTATCGCTTGTTGTGCACTCACTATAAATGTTTGTTTATGAATTTTTATCCACATAAACAGCAACACTGCTAATCTGCTTCACTGACGTCCTCACAATATCATATCTGTTACCTTGCAGAAACTCTTCGAAGACCGACCATCCATATGGACGAGGAAGATCAGCGAACGAAGATATGATTTTCATTGTCAACCAGTTGTATGGGAAGAAACCAGTGTACTGATCTGAACAACCGTGTTGTACATTTACGGTAATTGACAATAAATGTACACGCATTCACAATCTTTTGTTCATTGTCGTTTGTAGTCTTGCATTGGCGTGGCGTCCGGTAAATTGTGGACCAGTGCGGACGCGGTGGAGCAATTATATGAGAAGAACTAAAAGAATAATGCGTAGTAGTTGAGAGAAATCGGGTGCGTAGGTGAGCTTTCGCGCAGTAAAACGATTTTGCGGCCAGCCCCCATTTTGCTCCCATAGGTCATACTGGGAGCCTATCAGTCAAACCCGATTTTTACCCGCCGCCAGCCCCAAAAGTCCCCAAGGGTCACCTAAGGAACCATATGGGGCGTGCTAGTAGGGTTAAACCTCACATTTAAATCAGCTGTCAGCAACTGTTCCATGGGTTGTCGAATGCACAATTTAAAGAAAAATATTTCAAAACTTATATTGTGAACGTTCACCATGCTGTTGTTGCTAAAACTCCTTAAATCAACCAGAGTTCAACGTCCAGCTAACTCATCAACGTATTTGTTTATCAAAATATCGCAATTTCTTAATGACCCTGATAAAAATGTTTAATACATCAAAACAAACTCATGTCTCACAGCAAACTGGGCACATTCCATGCTTCCTAAAATACTCCATCAGTTACCATTCAGGACATATTAAAACCCACATATTACCTGTTTACTCTTGTCGTCAGTTATCCCCTGCGGATAGCTTTCAGCCCGAAAACGGTAGTGTAACGACGAGTTCAAAATTGTTGGAAATTGTCCGACAGATTAACACCCAGTCTGTAGTCACTATCAAAAACCGATCGACAGTGAAAAACAAGGATTCGGTACGTTGACCCTCGTGTATTAGTACCGACCCTGGAAAATAGAGTGTGGCGAGAAAAAACGTCAAACTGGCGAGGCACGGAGCGGATTGTTGTTGAAGACCCGGAACGGACATTACATTTAAAATACAAGTAACTAATAAACCAAGATCATCCGAAATGTACAAGTGAATGCGACTATCAAAAATACCATTTATTACAGTCGTTACACCTTACCTGACACCAAAATTTAAACTATGATTCTGACAAATATCCACTTCATGTCAACGATTTCGCATTAGAAGTTGCCATAACACGAATCAACAAGCCTTCTAACAGACATGGCTTTACTACATCAAAAATCAAGTTAATGTGAAAACGCATTATAGACCCTTACGTAACACCTAAAGTTAGACTAAGATTCTAACAAATATCCACGTCATATCAACAATTTCGCGTTAGAACTTGTCAGCATGTGAAGTTGTTGAGGACTGGAACGTTTCTGTTTAGAACCATACCTATTCGCCACAATAATCAAACCGGTAAACCGATTGATGGAAAACGACGTTCGTTGCAGGTAGAATGGGAAAACGAGTTGTAAGCAAATCACTACAGAAGTACGACAAACCAGTAGCTAACGACCGGAACTCGTTATTGTCAATGCTGACCTTGAACGGCCGAACGCACGAGAAAACGCACACATGCAATCAAACAATATCAATAGTGTTAACATTCAGAATAAATAGCAAGATTATTGGAATACTTGGCAAACCAAGTGTGTCTCTACATAGGCCCCTTCTAAATGGCTCCAGACATGAAAGCCTTCGACAAAGACAACAGGAAATAGCGGTAGAGACGCTGAACATTCCGCGTGTTGTGTGGGGGTAGGCGTGTTCAAGATCAGCTACGCATGCCGTGTTGAGAAATATTGATAACGATGAAGAGGGGTCAGTCTGCTTGCAGCACGTGGAATGGTCCATGCGTCCCTAATGTGGTGCCGTCGAAGCGGGTTACCCAACCCACCAAAACTGAAAGAGAAAAACTTGGGAGGCATGCTTTCCTCCCATCGTGCACTGCGTGCGACCTGTAACGTAGAATGAGAATAAGCATCTTGTGAGCAAAAATTATATACTGGCTCATCATTTAAGCTTCCAGTTTTGTCAAGCTGCATTTATTGCTGTACAAAATGTTTTCTTTGCCGATTTTTGTTTTGCGGTTTTTTCGGTTGTTTTTGAAATAGAAAGGTTACTGAGAAAATAATTATTTGTAATAAGAAACATCCACATCGCATTGTGGAAAATGCACGCGACGTCCTGATCGCGTGTGGCGCGGGGCAGGTGATGTGGTGTCGTCCGACGGAGGGGACGAGGTAGGGAGGTGGACTTCCACAGATGACTGAGGGGAAGCTCGGGCAGTGTCGTCGCCGACATAGGCGACCTTCAGACGATCGACGGAAACAGTGTCATGGCGACGATGCCGGTCGATCCTGAAGTGCTTTGGCGTTCGTCTAAGCACTTTGAAGGGGCCCGAGTAAGGAGGGTGAAGCGGCTTGCATACATCGTCACAGCGGACGAGTACATGTGAACAGTTGGCCAAATCTTTGTGCATCTGCACTGGCCTGTTTTGTTCACGTGGACGTGTGGGTTGAATTCGCCGAATATATCGAGACAGTGTGGAAGCAAAGGTTGAAGGAAGAGAAGATGCTAATGGAGGAGGTGAAACAAATTCACCAGGCAGACGCAAGGTGCAGCCATAGACAAATTCCGCCGGGGTGCACTGCAGATCAGCCTTCAATGTGCTTCGGATCTCTAGAAGAACGGAGGGAAGAATTTAAATCCCTGCCGGATTAGAGGCAGCACAAAGCGAAGTTTTAAGTTGTCTATGAAAGCGTTCCACTAAGCCACTTGAGGACTGATGGTGTGCCGTGGTACGAATGCGCCGGCATCCAAGAAGGCTCATCATAGCTTCGAATGTTGAGCATTCAAAATGCAAACTGCGGTCCGTCGTAATGGTTGTATGACATCCGTAGTTGTCCACCCAACGTTCCAAGAAGACGCTCACGACAGCCTCGGAGGAGTAATTCTTCAGTGGGATGGCTTCCGGCCATCATGAAAATCGGCTAACACAGATTAAGATGCGGACGTTGCCACGTGAAGGCGGTAAGGTTCTAACCAAATCGAAGTGGACGTGTGAAAACCTGGTATCTGGTAGACCGAATGAGGAAATTGGGCTTCATGTGTGCTTGTGCACCTTGGAACGTTGGCACTGTAGGCAAGCGCGTGCCCAACTGTGAACGTCTGAATTAACCTTAAACCAAACAAATCGATCAGTTACTAGCTTAACTTAGGCTCGAATACCAGGGTGTGAGAGATTGTGAAGCTGATTGAAGATAGCACGCCGGTAGGCCAGTGGCACTACAAGTCTCGGGATACCTGTAGTCATATCGCAAAGAATGGTTCCATCTGCATTAGGCAGCGGAATGGCGCGCAGCCTCAAGGAGTAACGTTGCAAAGAAGTTTGGAACTCAGGCTCTCGCGTCTGGGCCGCAGCTAAATCACTAAGGTCAACAGAAGCAGGTGTGACTAGGGTAGCGTGGACGCGTGAAAGGGCGTTGGCGACAGGGTTGAGGGCACCTGAAACATGCCGCATGTCGCAGGTAAACTGCGAAGCATAGTCCAGGTGTCTGATCTCCCTGGGAGAGCACCTGTCTGCTGAGGGAGCGAAGGCGTACACCAAAGGTTTGTGGTCCGTAAACACGTTGAAGGACGACCTTCCAATGCATGGCGGAAGTGGCGGATACCTGGGTAAATAGAAGTAATTCCCTTCCAAGCGTGCTATACTGAGAATCGACAGGCAACAAACATTTGGAGAAGAGACCCGAGGGTTGCCACTGGATGTTGACAAGTTTTAGTACGGCACCGACGGCTACGTCCGAGACATCAGTAGAAAGAAAAAGTGGAGCTTGAGAGTCTGGGTGAGCTAAAAGAGTAACATTGGATATAGCCTTCTTAAGCTCGACAAAAGCCGTGCGCTCTGCATCCGTAAAATTGAATTTACGTGTACCGCCCCGGAGTGATTCCGTGAGAAATTGCAGGAGTTGCGCACAATGAGGGATGAATCGGCGGTAGTAATTTACTAGGCCGGCGAAACGTCGAAGTTGTTCGAAAGAGATTAGTTCAGGAAAATCATTGACAGCACCTACCTTTGCTGGCAAAACTTGGATGCCGGCAGCTGAAATAATGTGGCCTAAAAATTCTATGCTACACTTTCCAAGTTCGCACTTAGTTGCATTGACGGTTATCCAGTGTTGGGCTAATCTGGCGAACAGAGAACATAGATGTTGCAGATGTTCTTTTTCAGAAGAACTGGCCAATAGTATGTTGTCTAAGCAGAGGTAGACGAAACCCATGCCTGTGCATACTTCATAGATGGAACGCTGGAAAGTTTGTGCAGCGTTTCTAAGGCCAAATGGCATTCGAAGGAATTCGAACAGGCCAAAAGGCATGATGACGGCCGTTTTTGGGATATCCGCCTCCTCTACTGGGATCTGGTGATAAGCGCTGACCAGATTGATCTTACTGAACAGAGTTTTGCCAGAAAGGCAAGCTGTCAGATCCTGAATGGGGGGGATAGTATACCTATCCGGGACTGTGACCTTGTTGAGGCAACGATAATCGCCACAAGGGCGCCAGTCACCTGATTTTTTGGAACCATATGAGGAGGAGAGGCCCATGGACTTTTAGAAGGACGGATTGTTCCTAGTTCGAGCATATGTTCAAACTCCGCCCTAGCTATTTCAAGTTTGTCCGGGGCCAGACGTCTTGGCCTAGACGATACCGGTGGACCTTTGGTCCTAATATGGTGTGTGCAAGTAAAAGTGACTGGGAGTGGCTCGTTCGTGGATCAAACGAGCTGTGGAAAATCCGAGAATAGTGATGCGTAAGGTTTAGGAGTCTCAGGTTGAAGGACACGAGAGCTGATGGCCTCTGCGTATGCTTGGGTGCCGTTGACGCTAAGTTTTGTGCGGGAATCGATCAGTTTTCGTCTTCGGGTATCGACCATGAGGTCGAAATGCTGAAGAAAATCGATTCCTAAAATAGCGAATGGTACGGCTGCAATTGCGAAAACCCAGCGAAATTTTCGCCAGAGACCGACGTCAAGCGTAGGTGAGCGTTGACCGTAGGTGGGGATTGGCGTGCCGTTAGCGGCACGAAGCACAGGCAACAAGGTGGGGTTCACCTCGCCGGATCGCAGGAGAACCACGCTGACTTCCGCTCCGATATCGATCAGGAACGTGGTCTCTGAACTTATATCCGTAATGTGAGGGAGACGACAGCTAGGGAGAGTGCCGACCACATTTGTCGCCATTGTGGGCCGGCTTGAGCGTTTTCATGATTGAAGTATTTACACGGGACGACGCAACGCTTCGCCCGATTGCCAAACTTGTTGTGATACCAGCACAATTCACCAGACGCCTGGTGGCATTTACGTGGAGATTTACTCCGGCGTCGACGAGAATGTGTACGTGTCCGGAGGCGGGCAAAATCCCGTCGAAGCGCTGCAATTTCTGCCCAAACGGTGAGCCAGTCGTTTGGTGGTGGCGGGCAGGATGATCCATGCGATGCTGAAAAGTCAGGACTCTTGGGAGTCACTGCTGTGCGGCTCGTCACCGCTGTGAGTGAGGCAGAGGGACCGGCACAAAAACGGTCTTGTATTTCGTCTGCGAGTTGTTCGGCATCTAACAAAGAAGGCGACGTAGCAGCTATGGGGATAGCCTGTGTGTTCGCCAGGAGGCGCTGCATCCATAACTCCTTGAAGAGTGCCCCATCCATAGATGAGGGACCTAGCAACTGTCGCACCTGAAGCAACAGATCTGACGGTGGCTTATCACCTAACTGCAAATCTCTACATAGTTGCTGTAGCCTTAACCTAACAGACGGTGTGATCCGTTTGGTTACAGCTTCCTTTAGGGCTTCATACCTATGTTCAGTTGGTCAGTTTAGGAGGAGATCACGTACTTGCATTGTGACCTCTTCAGGAAGCCGGGTCAAAAGTTGACTAAATTTTACTTGGTCTGCGATGATACGCTGGTTGCGGAACTCCGCCCCTAAGTACCTAAACCACAAGGCGGGTTACATGTCTAAAAACTGAGGAACAGTAATGGTGACACTCCAATAATCGGCTTCTGTTCGTTGTCCATGGCAAAATAGAGTTGAAATGAAAGAAATATATACTCAATGTAAAAATCAGCGAAATATATGGTAAATGAATTCCCAGGTATAAAAGACGGTTTACCGGTTTCAATAAATATCGGGTTCACTAATTAGCTGCCATGAAGCGAAAAAAATTGCTGAAATAAATTAAACGGCTTCACCAAATTGTAATGAACCTAAATAGGTGCTAAAAAATGGTTAATAATCGGGATCGTCAAATTGTAGAGGACTAGAACGTTTCTATCTAGAACCCTGCCTGTTCTCTACAATAGTTAAACCAGAAAACCAATTAGTGGACAACGACGTATATTGCAAGTAGACCGAGAGGGCAAGCTGTAAACAAAGCACAACAGAAGCAAAGCGCGACAAACCGGTAGCTAGCGACCAGAAATTGCAAATGTCTGTCGTGACTCTGGGCGGTCGAACAAACGGGAAAATGCAGACATGCAATCAAACAATATAAATAATGTCAACGGTCAAAATAAATAGCAAGATAGTTTGAATACGTGGCAAACCAAGAGTGTCTCTACAAAGGCTCGACCTCAGAATTTACTGAGAGCGAATATTTTTACTAATAGAATTGTAAACGACCGAAGTAACTTGCCTGTGGAAGTACTATAGTTTACCACGATGCATGAATTGAACTGAGACTGGACTACTGCTGGCGGGTGGTCCCCACAGATATAAAAATAAAAAGCTATAAACATTCGTCAAAGTTTCAGCCATAATTGGAAGTAACGCTAGTCCTGGAGAAACGTACATGGTTACTAAGTTGTTAGTAATATCACAGTTATTACTATCACTATTACCGTCTTTTGAAATCTTGGGCTACGACTTATGATAAATAATGCACTTTTGCTCTTTAAGTTTCTCGTGCATTCCTCCCATCATTTTCCCTCTTCTATCCGTTATTATTTTGCTTTCTGCGAGATTCTCCCTTCTTATACCCCTCCGATTCAGGCTACTTGGTAGTTCTACCATATTAGACCTGACGACAGGAGGGTGTTTTCCCAAGAACTCGAGACAGTGGTGATCCTGCTTTTACAGTGTCTGAAAGTGCCACATTAGCTGTAATCTCTACAGGCTGTAATGCGGTTGAAAGTTTACGGTCCGCTACCTGAAGTGAAGATTACATCTCCATAGATTTTGCGGCACTTGAAGATCAAACGAGCCACTTATGCAAGTAACTGGGTAGCTTTTAGCAAATGCCGTTAAAAATCCTTTGATCTGAACTGTCGTGTGACTGATGTCATTTGAAGTGCCGTCTGTGTAAGCGGTGTGCATGACTTATTGGGCCTCTAGCTCATGTATGTCAATTTTGCTACCGTACAGTAATAATACTTTCGTGGTCATGTTCATCAGAATAACGCCGTCTCGATCTGTGCCCCCCCTCCGTTGCACATTGCGTGAGTTCAAATCTGCTTCTACGTTGATTGGCCAAAAATTGATTATTTATTTACCGTGAGGACGTAGTGAACTACCAATCAACTGACTCTCGTTCGTTTGGTTGCTTTGAGCTTCTATATAAACCTGGACGTGTCCACCAACCATAGTGAAGAGATCCAACTGCGGATCCAGTGAAGGGTTTATCCTCGGGGAGGAACACATTGAGGAGTGGCAGCTGTGCGACATATGGCTTCAAACGTTCTATCCGGGCATGCTTAGTGAGATATACAGAATCTTGGTGGCGATAGGGCCTGACAACATCTTTTTAAAAGAGGATACCAGTCAAAAAATTGTTTGCCACCGTTGTACGACCACTAGACAGGCTGGTGTCTCTGTCGGTGGCATTGTAGCGACCTGGAGATTTCATTTGCCTGCCTGCGGTATGATGTGTAAAATAATTCCAAAACTTATAGTTGCATATTGTACCTAGGCTCTTAAGAAAGTTCTCATGATGCATGTTGTCCGATTGTTTGTCTGCATGCCATGTGACTACGGCACGAACCCGAAGGCACACGTGTGTCACACACTTCCAGTTTAATCGCTCGTTGACGGCCGGTCTCTAGCCTCTCTAGCTAACTTACGTGTCGGTGCCATTTTCTAGCGCTATAAGAGACCCTTTGTACATTTCGAGTAATAAATATTCGGTCTGTTCTCTCAACGGCCTTTTCTATTTCGCGTCTGGTTAATTCGTACCTGGGAAAAACGACTTAGTGCGCCGT
>JTDE01003481.1:22110-48419 GCA_014338405.1 Paragonimus skrjabini miyazakii
CTGAACTGGTTTCGAACTTTGATCTTTTGTGATTGTCATGTGGTTTGGAATTTTGTACATTCTAACTTGTCTGCAGTAAACACCAGTAGAGATGCAGCGAAATCTGCTCGAGCATAAATCGTGTAATGTCAGTCTTTTGTCTGCTCTATTCAAATTTTCAACGGGAAATGGTTGTTTCAATTAAATAATTCGACAACTACTGAATCCGTCAGCTAAAAAACCGTAATCTGATGGAAAAAGATTGCAGTTCAAACAGGTTTGATACGCTCTCCAAGAAAGAAGATAATCCACCTGTTCCACGTGTTCACTTCAAAAGATGTGATAAGACGTTAACTTTGATGCAACGTGAAGTCACCGGGAAATGACGTTATTCCGAAATAGATGGTCCAGCAACAGTGCTGTAAAGGAAAACGACACAAACAAACATGAGTCAAAGACCTAGTAAGCCATACACATGACTTATACAAACGAAAACTAAAACGGCGCTAACAACATAGTAGCAAGCTCTGCTACGTAGTTCAAATTCTATCCGTGCGCCCCTGCTGGTTTCGACTGCACGTTACAGTGTTCCGAATGCATCAATTTATACAGAAGTGTGAGGTTCAACTTTTGTCTTCGTAACCGGAGTGTACCAATACCCAGTTTTGGACAACGATCTGTATAGGTGATTGAAAGTGTTAGTTAGAGGTTTTCTAACATAAGCATGTCAAAGCTGCTTAAGTGACAGCAAATGAAGGTGCAATACTCAAATTGATATCAAGCACACACTTTTAGACAGCCAGCCTAGCATTCGTTGGACTGAATTTCTTGTGGTGCAGCCTAGTGTCCTTCTAGTTTTTGTTACCTGTAAACGTAACTGTTCCGAATAACTGCAGAAGTTTGAATACAATATTCCTAGATCTCGAACGGATGTGGGGATGTAAATATTACGACCATCTAGTAAGAAAGACCCACTGAGTATTTGACAACCATTAGACGTAATGTTCGATTTGTTCGCTGAGAACGTCATGAACCATGTTTTGCACCACTAATCTAATGATGCTATGTCCTGTCGTATATTTTGTAAACAGAAGACGAGGTTGCTGGGCTATCGAAATGTGTAAACGATTTTGATATCGTCAGCAAACAAAAAGGGTTTGTCATGTTTAATAACATCGCTCAGGTCATTTATATACATGAGGAAAAGTAAAAGTCCCAGCAGGCTCCCTTGACTCATTCCATTAGTCACTGGCTTTGGTGTTGAGCAGTGGTCTCTTATTTTGACTGTTTCGGTGTGACCTTCAAGATACAAAGAGAGCCAGCCATATAAGGGGTACTGTTTGTCAAGGGATGCTACTTTTACCAAGAAACGCTTATGGGGCACATGTTCGAAAGCCTTCTGCATGACAAACACCGCATTTCCTGCGTTGACAGACATCTATATATGATTTAGAAATTCCAACTGAAATGTCATGAATGAACGCTTATCAAGGAAACAGTGTTGTGATAGGTTTGTAAGGTTTGGTGCCCTTAAGAACACGACAATCGGCGCTTTTATTATCCTTTCAAACATTTTTGAGCATATTGATGTGTGGTGTATTGACCGATAGTTACTAAGTTCATGCCCTGGACCACTTTTGTAACGGGGCATTATGACTGACTTTTGCTACTGGGAAGGGAAGGTGCCGGATAAAGGTGATAACGTGAACAAATTAAGTAGAAGGATGGGTTTATCCTCACTTCTTTGTTTGATAGCGACTGGTGGGATACCATCAGGTCCAGGATGCATTGAGGGTTTGATGGCAGCTAATTGTGAGCGGATACTTCTAACATCTAATAGAACACTACTCAGGACTTTGTTTGTTTCCTACGAAAAATATTAACGGGTAATACGCTGTCTTCTACGGCAAACGAAGCAATAAAGTATGACTTGAAGATTTCACATATTTCACCAGTCATCGACAACCGTTTTATCGTTGAGAGTAACAACTTTCATAGAAGGGTCCCTCATGAAATTTCTCCATCTCATCAGTTGCATTAGTTTCATGCCTCTCTGTTTGCTACCGAGCGCGAGCTTCTCTTCGTTTATATAACGCGGTTGCGTTAAACTTCCTATGTATTCCAACATGCTACTCACTTGAATTACTAGGGAGCAACCTAGTGTTCCTCTGTTCATTGACTTAAGAATTTTAAATCCGTCAGTAACTTTTGCAGTAAATATTTTACTGTCAATTTTGGCTTTCGCAAGAAGTTCGTTCCAAAGGAAAAACTGTTATTTTGGCGTGAATCTTCGTTTCTTAGATATTTTTGGAAATGTTGAAATGAAAATTTCAGACAAAGTATCAATACTTCATCAATTGTAAATGCGCAATGTTAATGAGGAAATTAACAAACATCGAATAAGTGCCAAAAGTACTAGTTTAGTAATGAAAAAAATCTCTTCCATTTTTGAAAAAATAAACAATTCAATATAAGCGTTAGCTCATTTTTTCAAGTCTTATAACTGCACCCATTGCAATTTATGAGATGTAGCACATCATTCTACAGTCTGAAAATGTTTCTGTTTGCAGCGTTTTGAAGATGTCGTCGAAATGGAAATATATGACCATACATTGTTGGCATTGCACTTCAACAAGAATACTAACATATTTGATAGTGCAACATGCATGACAACATTTCCAACTTCCTCTTCTATACGATATTTATATTGTTTCTCCTTGTTTGCAGAAATTCAGGTAGATACTGGTCGACGGAACGTTCCTCTTAGACATGATCGTAAATGACACTATGTTATGCTTGCTTCTGTCTTCGGTGTTTATGGTCTATCATGACAAAAGGGTTTTATATCCCACTCTATCACCAAGAAATGCCTAATCACTCCATTTTACTGTTTTCAACTAGAAAAAGGCCGCGTAGCGTTCATACGGAACAGTATACGGAAACAGATGAACTCAAGCTGCCTGCCGATCACTGGAAAGTCAATCACAACAAGATATTTAGAACGCCAAGCATCTGTTGCAGTGCAGAGGAGTATGTCAATCACTATGACAATCAACGGAATCAGAGATGATTATTATCATGTACCCCATACGCCTCACATACAGGTTTTTCATCACTTCCCGCATGTGTTCGTTCTGTATGTTGTTCATGGTAAAAGTTATTCGGAATAGGCAGCTACTAGTTTGAACAAATACTGAGCGCATACTCAGGCGTTGTTCATAGCTTGAGTCAATCGGGTGGAACAGCTGCCAATGTGAACGCATAGTGCATTCTCAGACGTCGTTCGTAGCTTACGTGAATTAAGCTGAAGTGTCTACTACAGTGAATGCATAGTGCATCCTCAGACGTCGTTCGTAGCTCCACTGCGTTCTTTCGTCCGATACCTGTTGGGGGTACGCTTTGACTGCTCATCAGGAAAGGCCTTTCAAATTGTTAGTGGGCTAAGGTCTAACGTATACCCATTTGTCCACAACAACTTGTCAGAAGACTGTTTCAGGTTTCGCGTCTCTTTAACAAAGAAGCCTTTCGCCCGGACGGGCTTGTTGGCCTGTATCGCGCCAGTGTACGACCAGTTATGTTACGTTGCTACATTTATTCTCCGCGGTTGGAAGTTATTTTCGTGTTTATGTGGCGCCCATATCGGATGTCATACACCCAAAGACGAGGAGTACTAAGGAGAGTGGGAAAGGTGGTCATGAGGCCTAGAGACGACATACTCAGTTGTTGTACCACGTCGTATCAGACCCAACGGGAAGACGTCAACACGCTCGGAGTTACATGTTTTCTGACGCCTCTGGGATGATCAATGGAGCCGAGACTTCTTAGAAGACGGCAGCATCTTTGCCGTTTTAAAGTCCTTGTCTATCCCAAGTTTAAAACTTACAGCCGCGGTATTGGCCGTCAAAAATGTGAGGTTTATAATGAATGAACTCAAGCTAGCCTGAGACAACATCACACGTTGAACAGACTCGGTCGTCGTGTTAGAGTACTTGAGAAACGCATCTTGTCGTTCTGTCACATTTGTAGCCAACCGAACTCAACTAATTCTCGACTGTATCCAGGGCTGTCAGTAGTGAAACGTTCCGTCCAAGTTAAACCCGGTGGACGTAGCTCCGCTAGGAACGTTGGATGCTTGTTCTAAAAAATACACAGGTGGCTGAATGACCCGACTTTTCTATGGGGGCTTGAAAATTCGTGGACAAACGACATGTTGCCCCTACAGCTTTAAGCTAAGGAACTGGAATTAAGGAATATGCTGGTAATACCCAGCGTTAGTAGCACGCAATATGGCGTGAAGCTTGTTTCACGTTATTCACAATGATACACCCTATTCCATGCAATATCATGGTTAATACGTTCCAATAATTATTTTATTTGCCTGAAGGCCTTTGACCTATAGGCATATGTCACAAGGCCGTGGTAATCATGGTAGTGAAGGGTGCCAACAATCACACCCGCGAGGTGTACTCGAGAACAGACAATGGCACGATCAGGAGAGATGTAAGCTTTATATGTCTCATCAAAGAGGCGATGGATAGTGGCGTCGCCAGCGAATAAACTTCAGGCGCAAAGGAATCAGTTAAGGATACACACTCAAACCGAAGCTACGTGAATGTGGGGAAACCATGCTGGTTTCGGGGGCCGGTGTTAACGTAGCTGCTTCGGTTTGACGATTTGTTTGTTTTTTATAACAAATCGGTGATCACGTTTCCTGTTTTTATTAATTCCCTGCTTGTTGCTCCTTCTTCTTACCTTGAAAATCTTGGTAGTAATTGCGATCCTTTGTTGCACAGATTGACAAGCTACATGTGCGACAAATCATTCCTGTCACGCACGTCAATCCTGATGTATAACTAAATCTTGGTATCATCTGTTTGTGGAAATTTGGTCTCGTGTAGTGTTTTTCTTGCTTCCCATTGTTAGACCTTTGTTTATATGTACCTCGGTTTCATTTGCGCTTGATCGCTTAGTCATTACCCTCACTGCTGCATTTGATCACATTTGTGTGAACCATTAGTCTGGGAACTTGTGTAATTGGTGGATTCACTATCGAGGTTTGTTATTATCTCCCTGTGTTTGGTTTATGCTGATTTTCTTGTACCCTAGCATCTTATTATTTGAAAACTCGCTAATACGACCGTCTTCCCACTTGAGTCCGAATCGGTTGTTCAGTGGGCTCAAAAGTTATAGATGCTTGTTGCTTACGGATGCAACGTGTGATAATGAAAAACAATTGAACTATAATAAGCCTCGATACAAAATAAAGAATGAAATCAGCGACTGGATTCACCAGCTGTGTACGATGCCCATGAACCGTTCAATGATACTGTGATGTATTCGAAGCGAAGAAAGCGCAGTTGATGGTGCGAAACACCGGAGCAGAGACTTAGTTCAGTAATGGAATGTCTCATGGGGCTGGCAATCACCGGCATTGTTGTAAAAACTGACAAATGCGCGTGGCAGTGTTTATTCAAATGTGTTGTGTCGGTATTTCTTATCAAAGCAAACAAAATGTGCAGTGCGGTCTAATGCGGCAGTTACGCAAGATTATCAAAATAAGGTATAGAACAACGTCATGCATTCTTCTGTCGCCGTGAAAGTTTGTCCATTACTCCGGATGGATTTCTTCTATTGTGATTCCACCAACTTGAAAGTTTGCCTTCCTTGCGGACTTACACTTTGTACACATGGGAGTTGAGATGAAGTCGTTTGCAAGCTTATCTTGTTGTTAGCCATATTCAAAGGCAGATATAAAACAATGCCGAAAATTGTAACAGCTGCGTACACAGGATTTGTATGAAACATTCATGATGACTTCCACGGGCAGTTACAGTTGAAACATTCCAGGGAGTTGATGTTGACTAGCGTGGTCTCTTTCTGGGGAAGTGCTATGCTCTGTTGATCATTGATTGTTGCTCAAGACGGCCTGGCATTTTTCTAAATTCATCGTCGTGTTCAGACTCTACACAAAATGCTTTGAGAAGTGTGTTCTGTCGCGAAGATATACCTGTTGTTTTGGTCACCGATACTGGAACGCTCTTCGTTGCCAAGTTTTTAGAGGACTGATTGAAAGAACTTGGGTGTCGGCATTAGTTTGCTGCTCCGCGACATCCAGAGTCCAGTTGACTTGAAGATGGTTTTATACGCACACTAAAGTCTGCCGTTGTTTCTCCGGTATCAAAATCATTTGTGGAACTTGATCAAGAAATCAACAATCTTCTCATGAAATACAGAAACACCTCCCATCCTGTAACTTACAAGGGCCCTGTAATCCTTTCCAAATATCCTTATTCACGTATAAATCCTGGCTGTAAATAAAGATATTATATTTTCTCAGGGCAACAATTTATGGTCTGTTCCGGGACTAGTTCTTTCATTCTACGGAAATCACATGGTCACTATCCTTGACTTAGAAGATCTTTCCTGCCATCAAGGACATGTTGATTAGGTTCGGTTCAATTCTGGAGCTTAGTCTGTTAACGGAACCGCTGTTGCTCTGAACACTAATGAATCCTATGAGCATAATTCTGTTGCGCTCGAAGGAAACGATAGTTCTGAGATGTACACCAGTCTTGAAGAACAAGAAACGCTTGATGTGCCGGTAGTTAAAAGGTGTGAACGATTGTATTGCAGACCACCACACAACTACGGATATTACCACCTATTCAAGGTGTGGCGGGTGTGATTCACATGAGTGAAAATCTGTCTATTCTTTCAGTATAATATTCGTTGACTACTCCAAAGTCCTATACAACAGATACATGCAGTTCAACAATATAAGTTCCGTGTTGTTGCATCATATTGCGTTCTACAATTTCTCTACGCTCGGTCGTTATTATATTCATTTCTGTCTCACACACGACACAGATTGTACAGAACCAATACAGCGAATGATGTTTATCAAGTGGACCAAGTTGTTCAATAAAGACCAGTCAACCCTTTAGGTAATCGAGCGGAATTATTGCTTATTATGTAAGTACCAGGTGAAGAATAATACAGGAGATGGAACCATATAAATGGAGTAAGGTAGAATAAACAGAGCCTTCGAATGTAACACAAATAAATATGGAAACAAGCATACGAATTGTCATGGTGCTTGTAACCGTTAAGCAGTAATCCAATGATAGCATTTCTGTACATGGTAAAGTTGGGGTGATTCTTGTTGAAGTCCTCTAGAAAAAGAACGTGTTCTTTCCTGTAACCGAATACAAGTTGACAGAATGCAGATTTTATACACGTCAGAGTAAACTGTACAATAAGTTGGATATACAGTTTTAGAAATAGACGGGATCGCTAATTTATTTGCATTGCCAATTAAACAGTAAAATAGGTAGAAAGAACACAAAACACATTTGTTTTGACAATACAGCAGTTTTAAAAGTAATGATTAACGACAAAATTGGAACTATACATTTGCTACCACTAATCTTGTCGGCTACGGCTATTTATTTTGGTTTCGTTCTAATCACAATCATCTGAATCCATATATTTTCTAACCTGCGACTTACGTGGAGTTATTATTAAATAACCATTGTTACACGAAGTAAAAAGCCAATTAGATGTACACAATAATTAACAAAGTGAACTGTTTTGCAGGGTGACAACAATGGGTTTGTGTTCCCAGAGACCAAGGATCTTCAGTGTGCAGGTTCCAAACAACTTGAATGTTTGTTGTTCTCGAAAGCATCTCAAAACACTTCAGTCTGACGTTTGCAAAGGTAAATACCTCGTTTTTGGAAACAGTGAAATACTAATTACCTCGACGTCAATCATAAACAATACATGGGCAAATTAGCAAACATGTAAAGAGAACACATTCAAAGTAAAAACCTGTTTACTGGACATTCTGATAGGCACATGCTCATCAAGAACCAGAACAATATTCCGAAAATATTTCGGAAAATGTTAAAGGCCAAAGACATGTAATACAAATTTTAGTCTATGATATTTTATGCATGTACCATCAGGGCTGAATTAACACAGCTTGACTGGATTGCTGATAAGGGGGAATTTAATTGCATTACAATTTGGTTGTTTTTTCCAGTTTTCTTTTAAAAACTTGCTTAGTGACATTCTTTATACACGTAGAAATGTATGTGATTGTTTTATAAGAGCTGCTGCACGAGTTTGTCTATCTTAACGAATCAACTGATAATCATGCAGTATACCATTCGCAACTGATCACAACTGCTGCATTCTCATAGATATTCTAGTCAGCCCCCTTCGAAACAAAGCACTATGATCGCGTGTTGCTGTTGTTGGAGCTCGTCAGTGGCGCACATCTTTGACACGGTCAAAACTAGAACTGCAGCCACATTTTCACTAGGTAATCGTGTTTATTATTGTGCCAGTGACCTCACGTTATGTACGATTGATTTATCATGTACGAACACTAGATCATATTTGCTTGTCAGCAGTGCTAGGATTACATGCAGTACAGTAACTGACTTGTTAACTTCAACAAATGATCTAACGATTAGGACCTTTCTGCACCTTGTACCCACAAAAAGCAATAAACGATTGAAAGATCTGTCGAATGTGATAGCTGCGGTCACTCATGAGTGATGTTCACAATCCTTTACTTGTTAGTGAACAAACAGGTTTGTTGAAATGATGAGTAATAAAACTTATTACTTTTGTGTTTAGAATATATGATTGTTTCTTGGGTTACAGCGATTTACTCACTGATAATCTAAACTCTGATTATGAATGAGTTGTACATTGCATTTTCAGTGTTGCTTTGGTTACTTACTTGATTCAAGATTTTAGTTAATTGACAGACATCGTGAACACTGTAAAGCTTATATGTATGTAATTCTAGATAAAATGACACAATAGTAACGTGTTATTTTAACGACGAGGATCTTCGACTCTCTATATACAAAATGGGCAACAGTTTTCCTCAGTCATTTAGCTTACATCGTTATGCTTGATAGGCTCATTGATCATTCAGTTCTCAGTGATAATCACTAAGGCTTATAAGTGTCTGATTTTGAGCCCACTTCCATTATTGACAGCGCTTTAGAAATTCCTTCGGTTTAGATGTACAATTCAAAGTATACAGAATAGAAGACACGATACCATTACAACAGTAGAAATGATAGCCTTTCTATACGTCGCGTTTCAAAAACACTGATGTGTGCCAATTAACGACTGCCTTATATGAAGCCTTTAAAACGTCAGTTTTTGAAATGAGTTGCTTGATGGTGGTTTTAACTGTTTGTAGGATAACCAAGAAATTACATAGTAAGGACGCTGGTTTAATGTATGGTGATCGTGATGCGTTTGAGTGAGTAAAACTCCATCTCTCAATTTTATAATAAAACATTTCGGTTGGATTCACTGTGTAAAGTTAGTTGGCTTCGCTGAATTATCACTAAGGCATAGAAGTCAACTTTGGTTATGAGCAAATTGTATTTTCGGTGCACACAGAGTAACCACCACCACTTTGAACCGATGAAGAAACCATTTACACTCATCTATCAAGAATGTCTTCATCGATAAATAAACATGCGTCGAGTTACAGTATCTACAGGGTTTTGCATGTATTCAATTGTTCACGCATCTTGATAATCATATTCAATACCAAGTCTATCTCGTCAGTTTTACCTACATCCTGATTCATCAAGAAAAACAGCAAAATGCCAGGGTATGTAGATGTCCATAACAAACTTTACTGTGCAACCAAATCAAATACGTATGTTCATCTGTATGAAAATTCATGAAAAGTTGGACATGTGTTGATGTTGAAGCAAGTGAATTACTACTGCAATATAACACTTGCGGATTTTCTGATTTCTGTGCATTGAGAATTCGTTCACATCAAGTTTCACATAGTTGCGTGCAAGTGATGTCTGACTGCAAAATGGTCCATGTGATATGATACACTAACTCCTAGTTTTCTTTTGATATGTGTGTGGGACACTAGACTTCAAATAATTTGAACATTGTTCTGTAAACGATACTAATTGGTACAAGACTGATGGATTCCGATGTTTCTTTAATATTTTTGGCGCTCGAAATGGCTAAAAATGCGTAATTGAAGCAAGTAAAACAATTTGGTAACAATTGTCTGTGCAACTATATTGTTTACTCTCTGTTATGTTTGCATTCAGCCGGTTAACTCGTTAGTCCCTACATATTCAAAAGCTGGTGAAACAGATAATTATTTCATATTTAGAATAAATTCATATAAATAGTTAGTTTTCTAATGTTTGCTGGGAATCAAGCAAAGTTGTGATATGCCTTTAACTACAGTCACATTTAATTCACATTGCGGAGGACTTCTCTCAGTTTTGGTTAATGTCATCCACTTCACTGTAGTCACCAGCATGGGGTCTTCTTTAAATATGAACTTACTCATTATGGTGAGTTTTAAAAATTGTTTTGATTCAAACAATATAAACTGGATTATTTTCAAAAGTGCCATTCATTCGTTGAGGAACTTGACGAAATTAAGAATTTAATTCTTAGGAGGATACTTAAAATGGCCGAGATAAGTGATAATACTTCGTGCATCGAATCTCTTTTCTTCATTGTGACCATTACATTCACACATACTCATTTTGCTTAGATTAGATAAGGCACAACTTTTGTTGATTTGGATAGCAATGACACAGTATAAGCAGATCATTTACTAAAACCTACTTGCTTGCTGTTATGTTTAAGTTTACTTAGATTACTTGAAAACAGACCAACATTATTTGCTCAAATACAACTGACACAATAGAGGTGTCAGTTGTTAACTCTTCCGTATGCATAATGCTAAGTCTGTGTTCGAACGTTATGAACTACTACAGGGAAGTTTGAAGGCGAAAAGATTTTTCATTGAAAAGAGTCCTCTACTGTTAGGCGAACGATATGAGACATATTCACACAAACGGTGTCCTATGACGGGTTGAACGGGATGTTCAGTCACAAGTGAGCTCAAACTCCTTTCGTAACAACAGTGGGCTTTTAGTGCACACACGCCAGTGTAACGCACTCAAAAACATACACACAATTACTGTGCACAAAATTTTTCCAGTTTATATTGTCTTCACCTTCACAGCATCTAAGTTTCTGCCGGATGACTGAAGACGATAGGTCTCGAAGTGGGAAGTTGGGGTACGTGAAGTATTCACGTTACTCTATAATATCTAAATAAAAAGCATGAACGCAATATGAAAACAGTTGCATTTCCCGAACAGATCGACGAAAGCCAAATTTAACTTCGGTCACAATAAAATCATCCAATTCCAACTCTTGCCCAAGCCAGTTGTTTTAAAGCTTCTAATCTAGGCGCAATTTCAAAATGTGGACCCAGAGGCAAGTGTCTGCGATATTCATCAACACAAAATGTTACTGTGGAATTATGTGTTATTTTTATTCAACCCAGTTTACCGTGGCCGACCAGACAACTTTCGAAATGAGTGAAACTTTAAGACGTACGCGAAAGCCACGTTCATTTTAAATGTTAATCGTGCAACAAAGTGTCAAACAATGTTTTGTCTTTACTTGGCACGTTGTACAACAAAACTTTCAAAGTGCTAGCTCATTTCAAATGAAACCAAAAGATTGGTAAAGAGCTTCTAGATGGAATAAATTGAATCAAGCCCACAAAATTATTTTAGGAGACTAATGGGAAATGTTTCGTAACTTCCAGTAGATATGGTATATTCCCTTCAAAAGTTGCCTCAGTGGATTCAGTTGTTAGCTATAGGAAAGCTGACAGCTATTTTCACATTTGTTAATCGTTAACTGGTATTCCTATTTGGACAGATTTTTTGTTTCACACAGAGGAGTTCGTTAAAGGTGACTAGTGTTTAGTCGCGTAACCTGGCTTGAGTTATACATTGGAGTGTAATGATGGACACACCTGCGTTTGATAATATGAACAACTCTAACGATTTCTTTTATTATATGTGTTGGTTCCCAGAACTCTGACAATACCATTACTCATCGATCAAAAAACGACATTCACATGAGTCTTCACGTGTAAACCATTCACGCACGGACGCACCGATTTTATGTATCTATCACATGTAGCCCTAATCATTAAACACTTGTCACGTAGTGAAATTAAGCGGGAAGTCAAAATACTACCATTTGACGGTTGAGGCGCTATCACTCAATAGACCACTAACAAAGCATGAGAAATTTTAATTAAAAATTAACTCCTTGAGTTTGTGTTCCAGCGAAGTTATGTTACCTTCATGTGATCCTGTATGCACTAGTTAGATTAACAAGGTTTGTTCATCAAAATAAACGATACCGTTGTGACTAATAATGTGAATATAAGGCGCATTTGATTCCCTACAACAACTGTACGCTCGATTGGACAGTTGCAATCCCTATCTGTCTAAAATTGAATTATCCCTTTGCGATTTTTTGTTAACACTCGTCTCCATATTAATCAAATTCAATAAGCTTTGTATTATGTACATTTTTCGGCAAGACACCAAAACTATCCGCGCTATTTCATCGATAGATTGGGTTGTTAAAACACAACACACTATGCACATGCTCTATAAACGTAAGCAGTCTAAATGTCATGTTCATCAGGGCAATTATTTCATGTGTCATCAGTGGAGTGTTATAGCGTCAATCGCTTTGTAAGAAACGGGGAAAGGTTTTATAAACTGAAAAGTTAAACGTTGATAAGTGTGATTACGCGCGAATATTTTGGTCCAATAAATTGTCTGCAAAGTTTTTATGTGGATGAACACTTTAGCGACTGCAACGTTAGATATACATATGTTAGGGCGCCCACCCTGTTACCGTCCCAGGGCGCCTCCGTCGTGAGAAATAAGAAAAAACCACTTGACTCAGTCCTAACTAGCGGAACTGTTCAAATCGGTTGAGAATTTTCATACCGCTATGCACACGTGCGATCCCAACTCTTTCTCATGATGTGGTGGGAATGTGTGTTCATGACGTGCCCTATAAATCCCTTGTACTTGTCGCCCTAGCGGCACCCCGTTTTGTAGCGGAACAAAGCTTCTTATTTTGAACGCGTCTTTTGGCTTGTCTTGGGAGCGAGTACCGGAGCAGTCATGGTACTGTTCGAGACCGAGATTTTCGTGTCAATTATTATGGGAACGAGAATCCGACTTTATCGAGCGCACCACTCTACCGAGATCGAACCAAAGTATAGTTTAGGAGAGTTCACAACAATATATGTAGAGTTTGACTAGCATGAGCACCGTAAAATACCAGTAAGCTGCATCGGATAATGATTAGTAAGTTGATCACAATTCGGTTGTTGCCACTACACTTGAAATAAAAGAGCAACTAAATGTTAATGTCATATCCAGCGAAAAATGAATAAGTTTGGCTGCACTGAAATTCGTGTACCACCGATGAGCTGCACGAATTGCATACTGTTTTGCTTATATGTAATTCTATCTTTTGTTTTGGTAATATACTTGAATATACTGAAAATAAAAGTTGCAACTTTCCGCGAAACATGTGAGAGTATCAGTATCCGACTTCAGTTTAATTACTCATTACTGACAAATGAAAGCGGTTGAGTGTTCATACATGATAATTTAATCGTGTCTAATGTGAGGTGAATGGCGCGGTGGTAAACACGGTAGCCTCATCAAAGCGTGGTCGGAGTTGTTGTCCGGGCAGTGGAAAGGATATACACTACTGACGAGCTGCTGTCAAATTGAAACTCGAGTCTAGTGCTTATTTCCGAGAGAAGCAGACTGGAAATTCTGTGGGAATGCGACAGCTGCAATCAATGGTGGGTAATGTGCAACATATATAAAAGTCAGCATCCCCCATTACTCACCCACAACCTGTTTTTAGTTATGTCCATAGTAGAGCGTCATTCTTGAATTCGATGAATATGATTGTATGCAGCTAGTAAGTACGGTTTATGTTGAAATGAATGAGTATTACGAAGTTATATGGCCCTTGAAAATGCGACGGCTGTGATCCATCGTGGGTGATGTTCAATTTGTATGAAAATAAAAATCCCCTACTACTCATCAGAAATAAATAAGCGTTAATTTGGAAGGTATATATTAACCAATTTTTATAGCCTGCGTGGGCTATCGGACAGAATGACACTGTAGGCGAAGTATTTGATACATAGTCCTCCTAAATTAAGGTGATCTTCAGTATATAACGTAAGGATTTGAAATCAAGTCAGAATGGATTAAACTAGTAATCTTGCTCTTACCGTTTTACGATTCTCAGCTCACTAACCAAAAAATGTGAATCAAGCAATATTCACTGCGGTATATCTAATTTACTTTCTCACACAACAGATGCCGTAAATAAGCTCACATACCACACATGTATTTTCAGTAAGACAGGCTTCATTCAGTCCATTATGTTTTGTCAACTCGGTCACGACCGCAATTATTCAAACCTGTATGTTGACCCAATCGAAGCAGTCAGCAAATGTATATCATAGTAACATAATACAACTGATTGAATCTAGTACAGCTGTACACACGTAAACAGATGTTCGCAGTAAATGATAGTAGGTTTAACTAAGCACCTATAGTTATGCTGCAGCTGATCAAGAGATGTTTATTCATGGACTTGTCAATCTTAGTATCCCGCATAATGTACGACCTTATTCTATTGCTTTTATTCAATCACATTGCATTAATTAATTTTATTGTTATACCATTTCGAAAATAATCTTGATAGCTTCACTATACTCAACACTTGCTGTATTCACTTAATGTAAATACCAATCACTCAGCTAATCGCTGACTGAAAAATTCATCGTAGTACAAGATAATCATTACTTGTGAAACACTGCCGGTCAGGATTCTAAGTCCTTATAACATTGCCTTAAACTTATAACATAAATATACGAACTTTTCAAGTCACTTATACGTGATTTGTTTTAGCTTCTAACACAGAGTGAAGTGATTATTAACTGCGATAGTCAAAATACGGTCTTTCGTTTACATTTGGGAACAACAAATGGTATGGTAAACATTAGACTTGGCGTAGACATACTCGTCTTCGATCTCTGCTTGCTTAACAAAGTTCAACGGTTTTATTCCAATGATACTTCATGCAGCTTATCAAATCCGTTGTATGTGAATAAAGTTGATCACATACCGCATTTTAGCATAATGGACACTGTTGTCATTTGTACAACAGTTGTAAAAATCTTCGACCAACCTATTGATGGTTTAACGATCTTAGAACCGACTCCATCGTACTGATGTCGCGTGCACAATGCAATTTAAAAATCCAATAAGATAGACATCGTTTATCCAAAAAATATTACCAAACATATGAAGTAGAACAAAAAAAAGTTAACAATCTATAAGTAGGTTGAACGCATTAGAAATGACTGTTAGTTGGTAAAAGTTGAATATTTTAACCGAATAACAAGAACTTAGGAGGACTTGGTTACAATTAATTAAATTTCTGTTCATTAGAGAAGTGAAAACAGATGTCACGCGGTAATAGAAAATAAAAGTAAACGTGGAAAACACTGGTTAATTACGAGAACACTTGAAGCAATATTGCTTTCTATATTCCATTAAAAAATGGTTGCGGTCACGAATGGTTTATTCCAGTAAATGACGCCGCAATAATAGATTGCTAGATAGTTGGGCGCTGAAAAACCTTGAATTCAAACATGCCAAATGAAACTGGCCCTCTGCTTTGCAGAAGGGAGGAAAATTCAGCTTATCGTTTGCAAGCGTACGGATATCAATTGCTGTGGATAGATGGTAAATCTTATGTGGCTATATGTTTACGTGGGAAATATGGTAGTGATTTAAATGTACTCGAGTTTTGATTTGCAACGAAATATTTCGGCTTAAAGATGCTAAGATTGTGCGAATTCATCCGGTTGAATCAACCTTCAATAACACACTTTCAGAAGTGAGCATCAGTGGATGTATGCAAATCGCTTTTACTAACCAGTCTTAATTCTAATCAATTTATACAAGTATGATTACTCGTTGTTATTTTAAAGTTTGCTGAAGACAGCATTAAATTTTAAATGCGCGCAGAATTTTATTCATGGTATGCTGTTGCGTGTGCGCATTCATCCGAAAGCAGGTCAGTCATTAAGCTGTTCGATGTTACTGTGGGCTAAAAAGTTTTGAGTAATATTAGCACTGGCACTGTGAAAAGTTCATACGTCGTTGACCAAGTTCTCATATCCTGCATTCTCAGTGAGTAGTTTTATACCTGTTCCTAAAGCAAACTAAACCAAACTTTGTTCTGTGCAACATACGTTACTTTTGTCATTGAAGTTTATGAGTGCTTGTTCATCTGCTAGCAAATGATTGATTGATCTCACGGACTCAGTAACCGTGAATTACAATGTTTGCTGGTTTGGTACAACTAAAATGTGTTGACAATATGCTCTGGATATTTCAAACCTGTTTCTGGAAATTAATTACATGGTCAATTAATTTATTTTCGACACTTGATGAGAAATCATTTGTTTGACTGATCGAAATCAAAGTTGCGTCTATGAGTATGTACCAAAAGTTCCTCACATTCTGTTCTGGACAATGGATAGGTTTACGTCTGTGACAAAAGTTTGCCGTGTGTGTGGTTGAGTGAGATTTAGGAATCATTCCAGGCCAGAATAGTTAGAATACCTGAGTAAATTGCTTTTGTGGACGAAACACTTTGTTACTTGATTTGATTGCGATTGATTTGGTCACTACTAGAACTCATAAATCACTCATGCATCTGGAACAGCGAGTGGTATCATTTTTACGCCCATCAGTAAGTGTGATTGTTTACTTTAGGTTTGATAATGTAAACTTCTCAGTATCTTTTTGACATCCCTGATGCTTGCCTTTACCCTATGATAAATTGTCGAAAAGTCACCTTCCTCAAGGTCTGTGATCTTTGATGGAAAGAGGAATTTTGGGTTGTAGGTATAACCTGATATCCCCAGTGACCTCCTAACCAAAATATTGTAGTGTGACAAAACTCAGGTGATTCACAAAAACTAAGGCTCTGTTAAATTTTATTTTCAAAATGAGTTGCACAAGTCACCAGAACGCTTGTTCGTAATAATGATGTTTATTTTGAATTTTCTATCGACTTATGAACCTACTTTTCAGTTAAGACTTGAACATTCTAAAGTGTTATGGCAAAGATCAGTGATTGGTGGATAAACATGGTGAACAAACGATAAAATAATTTTTAGAATTCAATGGAACTACGTTTACTATTTGTCGGCCGAAAAATTTTATATTCAAACTACGGTCAGGTGTTTGGTATAAAACTGTAAGTTGTAATTAGGTCAATCCTTATGTGTATCATCTTTGGAGATTGTTAGTGCAAGCTATTGAACATATTACTGATGAGTAATAGGGGATTTTGAGTTTCATACAGATTGAGCATCACCCACAATTGACCGCAGCCGTCGCATTCCCATAGAATTTCCAGTCGGCCCCTTTCGAATATACCGCTCAACAAGTAAATGATTTCTGTGATTTCAACTTGGAAAGAAAGTCCTAGTCGAGGGGTCATCGATTGGAGTTAACACGAAAACTACTGTGTCTCCTCTCGAAGCGATCGGGCAATCTGAACATCACTCACGAGCGGAAGTGGTTTAGTGTTCACATATGATAATTCGATCGTACCTAATGTGAGGTGAATGGAGCGGTGGTAAACACGGTTGCCTCACGAACAGCGTGTCCGTGGTTCAAGTCCCGGCAGTGGGAATGATATGCACTACTGACGAGCTGTAATCAGAGCGAAACTCTGCAGCTTAGTGCTTGGTTTCGAGAGGGGCCGACTGGAAATTCTATGAGAATGCGACAACTGCGATCATGTGTGATTGATGTCGAACTTATATCCAAAATGAATTGTCAAATACTGTAATGCAGTAGGAAACCGGTTGTCTTCGATTGTGGAACACATTCCGGCGACAGACCCTACCATCCGCATTACCTAGCTTTCCGCCTTGTTAATACGGAAAGGAAATCGACAGTCCTGGCCATCAGTAGTTCCAGCAGGATCGAACGAAGATAGCAAGCGTTGCATGAGCAAATGTTACTAAATCATGCGATCCACCTCCCACCGTAACGGCGCTCTATCCTCATATTCACTCTATTCAACTATTATTGCTCTGTACCCGTGTTATAAATTTCATTATTAGGCGGTTGACGAGATAAGCTGAGATGTTAACACATGGCAACGCACATCATCCTGCTGTTTTAATGAATCCACACTCCCGTGGTCTGTTTTGGTGCAATTTTCAGCAATTCAGTGTTAATTATTCGTCAGTAGCTTTGGAATCCCATTTTGAAACTTGTACTTTCGGAACATAATGAACTCAACATTTATGAGGCTGAAATACGAATCTACATGTCTAATTGTCCCCAGCATGAAGATTAGTCAATGTCAACGCTTCACAAATGTTAGGCATATAAGAATCTTCTTAGTTCACGTGATCGGACGAACGTTTTATTTTTTATGATTATTTTTTTAGGCGGAATCGAACTGAACCATTCGAATTTATTCGAATTCTTCAAATGTCATTTACTCACCAATCAAGTTATACGAGCTTGTAATCTCTAAGAAGTTGTTAGCAGTGAAACTCGTGGTTCATATTCATGTTTTCAATATTGTCACACTACCTTCAAACATTATACCTACGAACGGCTTGTGTGTGAGAGTACTCCAAAAAACTAGCTTTATTTGACCCGGAAAAAATCGGTGTGAAAAGGAACACTGATAAATGTTAGCATTTCGTAGGGAATTGTCTGCACCAAATAAACAGTAACGCAGTTATTCTCAAACTCGAACGATGACTGGGGCAAAGACAAAGCAGTGAACGGACGCAGTGTGACTTGAACAGTATTTATGTCATCCACTATTTGACGTAATTGTTACCTGTTCACAATCATGAAAGTCTGAATGATAGCTAATACTAAATGTTTGTTGTAATTTTGCGATTAACTCGAAGATCTGTGAGCCAAACAAAACAAAACAAAGCCACTAAACTAATATATTTTAACGACAACACACGGTAGAACAAACATGTTCAGGAAAGAAAATGTGCAACACAAACATATATATGTGGAAACAATAATTTTTGTGCTATTAATCTACCTGAAGTTCGTTCGTTTAAGCAGCAAATCCATTAAAATGATTGAAGCGTTGTCTTGAGTCGTACAACAATTAAAACAAAACAAATGCAACAACATTACTGCATTAATTGAAGTGAATGAGTGCTTTTATACCAACTGAAAAGAAAACATAAATAGTTCTGTGCACTTGTGCAAAACATAAAGACTTGTAACAAGTGCAAGTAAGAAAAGTATGCTGGGTATGTGAAATATTAAACTTTTGCACTGTAAATCCCGGCTAGTGCCTCTTCCTTCAGTCAAGTAGTTCTGGCGAAACGCACGTAGGTGCCAGGTTGTGACTGCTCTGTATATGGCAATCGTGAGTCTACGTATCTTGAAAGCTGGCAAATTTTTGTTTGTTGATTGTAGTAGAACGAGAAACATTGAACCATTAGTTTGCACCTACGAAATTAAATAATCAGAGAGGAGTGAACAGTCATTCGTTTTTACAAAACAAAGGAACCAGAAGTGATAAACTCTGAACTAGTGCATGTCCACATATGTTTATGATTACAAACATTTTCCGGTTTGTAAGCGTGACGACTATAAAATTAAGTTGGCAAATCCTTCTCTACAATTACAGAAATCAAGCGGTTGAATAGCAGGTTGTATTTTATTTTAATCTATAATATGTTTCCTTTAAAATAACAAAACTTGTTCCCATTGCGGCTCAGGTAGGCCAAACCCACTGTTACCAGTTAAACTATTCCGTCATGCTGCGTAAATAAACGTATTCTTCTTGTCTTTATTTGAAAAACTCACTAACTCAATCAATTATTGCACTGAGAATTCCGGTTAGTTGATTGTGATGATGTTTGCATTTCTGTACTTCCATGTTTCAATTTGGTTCGTTCAAATTTGGTTTATTTTCAGCATTTACACACCGATTTGTTTTGTGAATGCCACACATTCGTATGAGATTCTGCTCAAATGGCGTTTTCAGAAGTACAGATTTCCGCAGCTAACTGCTTGTCTTGTTTCGTTCCAGTGAACTAAAACAGTAAAGGCAGTTTACAATTCTGACGACTTCTTGAAGCCCATAGACTGCGGTGAATTTCGGAGAGTGGGCAGAAGTTAATGACCAGCCGAACAATTAGCCACAAAATACTTAATTCGGCTTCACGTACCAAGGCTTTCCTAAATAAAGAATATGCAAGTATGCAATCTTAGAACTTGGACGAAACCTACGAAGTGAACCAGTGATATAATCCTGTTTTGTTTGGAAACATTTATAGAGTACGCATTCTGTCCTGCAATGGACAAAACCAGTTGTCACACAGTGGCAAATTCGAACGTATTAAGGTGAGCTTAAGTTGATCTCATTGTACAGTAATGCAAATCCCACAAAAGACTTCAAGTGTATGAAACGTTTGAAAACAATTTTATTTAAGCTGCTTACATGACACGTCATAGTGTTGTTTAAACAGAACTACGTGTGGCAATTTGTCATATTTTTTCTATGGCAGCGCAAAAAAATGATTCGTGTTGAGAATATTAATAGAAATGTACGAAATGATTACGGGGGTTGCAATCACGGAATGGATAAAAATGCAGCCATGACAACGTTTGTTTTCATGATACCAACAACAGCTACCTTGTAAGTGTCTACAGAGAAAATGTAAATATGCTGATTATTTTTACTCCGAAATAATTGTTTGTTGGTGTTATGTTTAAGGTGAATTCAATCATGTGTGTGATCAATATCAAACATGGATGCGTGGTACAAAATTCAGGCCAAATCTCACTTGAATGCGCAGGCTAACATTGACGGTAAAGTGAATTTCTGAAAGCAACCAACGGAAAGCTGTCCAAGCATGAAGTTGCTATCCAATACTATGGGCCAATTCATCTTAAATCGAGATGGCACTGACACATCGGGGATTGGCACGGTTGACAACTCGCAAACAACAGCCCGGTTTACTGTATTCTGTGCATCGCTACGCACGCCAGTAAGTGTGAGTGTACAAATTTGCTCAAAATGTCCACTCGGTTGATGTGAAGCCCATGGGACCGCACGGAAATCTAGCAAAAAGAACTGATATCCCGGTTCGTTTGTTTGCCAGTCGCCGTTTGAATAGTTCCTGGCATTCAAGAAACCATGGATTCCACTGTGCGCAGTTACAGAAAAGAGAACATAAGCAGAGACTTGCATCGCATGTCTACCAACCATGAAATAACGTGAACGACGTTGTATTCCTTCTTGCTCGCACACTGCGTGAGCATCGCAATAGGCATATGTTCCACTTGGAGTGATAACGCAAATATCGCTTCCACAGTCAATGTTATCAACTGGACAAGCATATAAGCCTGAAACATATACGATCAAGGGCAAGAGGTACATAAAGCCCATGTTTTATGAAACGGTAGCGATAGCCTGCAGAATTGAAAATTTGGCGATTCACAGCGTATCGTCTACAGCTTATGACACTGGGGCAAAGAGAACATTTTGAGTACATTTTGCGATTATGAATTTCATTGGTTGTTAAGTCGCACAAAAGCTGCCAATAATATCTGTCACATAACCGGAATACTCCTAGCAATAACCGATAAACATTTTCCAAGAAATAACTAGCATCGGTTGTAAAACCCAACAGACTGCATTCACCTACTTTAAAATAATCATTTTGTATACGTACATCTGATAATACTTATGGGCCAATATGCATTTACACTTGTAAATGAAATTAGATGTACAAACACTTGAATAGATAGGTGTGTAAACATTGGGCTTCAGTTAACAATGCACAAGTTGGCGGATATATTCTTTTAGATTACGTTTCGTGTATAACAATTCTTCAGGCAATTTTGATTGAGAATATTTTAAAGGTCACTCAAAATACACCAGTTCAAAATTGTCCACTTTAATCCTCCACGTAAGAAAATGATTGCCCTACTCAATTTACGGAGTGCCACCACAATACTGGTAATTGCTGAAGCACTGGTGTAATCGCTGAAGAACCTAAACAACGAATTGGCAGGAAATATGATGCACTTGAGTATATAGGTAAATATATTTAGGTTTTGTGATTCTAATCGACATTCCGTCTGAAAAGTTGTTTACTCTTGTTTGTTTACTTTTCCATTACAAAGTATGTATAACTAACCAACCGTGAATGCGGACACCAAATTTCACAAATGGTAGGTTTGCGTTGCCAATCTGTCTATAGGCACGTCCAGCGCAATGCACGTTTATCACCGTGGCTTCTAGTTCTTGATTATCTTGAATTTGATAGCTGCCCATCACTTTTCGCTCGTTTTACTCATGCCACACTATACACTATGCAACGTAGTTTCACTTTAAGCCGCCTTGATGGTGTGTCAACTGGTTATAACTAACATCCGATGTATGCAATGTTGGTTTTCGAGTCGTTGATAGAATTTTGGTTTGACCTGACGACATATCGTAACACTCCGTTAATTCCTTATTGCGTTTTGGCTCGCCATTCAACTCGGTCGTGTATATCCAGTTCCATCTGAAGAAAATAACGTGTACCTTCCCTTTTAAACGGAAGTCATCTGGCACCCACGTTACTAGAAATGGTGTTGCAATGACCATGTCAATTTACGCTCTTTCTTGGATTGCCCATATTGGCTCTATCAAGCGGTTGAGATGTTGATTGTTCTCTTGCGAATGTCCGCGAAGCTGGCGGATTTTGTTTAGTTCTTTCTCTATCATTGAACAGTGCTCTGCTGGCATTACAGCATACTAGTTGTACTTCGGTACGCTTATCTAGTGGAAATTAGGGTTTTTTACTGTACATTAAATGAGACGAGTATTTTATTGTGCTCATTGAACGAATAACACGGTTCGCAGACCAGCTTCTCCGTCGCATCCATTGGCTGATAACCGGTCTCTCATCGTTCTGCTATTGTTCCCAAGGTGCTCTTTCGTTTGCATTTATCATTTTGTTTTCCATGTGTGCTTACTCACAGGGTGCTATATGTGCGTGTTTGAGGTATTTTGCTTCTGGACAAGATGCCTGGTGTGCTTTATTAATATGTCTCTTACTGCAGATGCCTTCTGATCTGGAACGCTAGTCGTTTCAAACCGATAAGTAAAGTGGACTGTCACGAACATAAAGTACTTGCTATCACAAGTGTTAATGGAGAAATGACCATATAGATCCACCGACTAAAATTCCAGGATACCAGAGGTCGATATTAGTTTACACTGCTTTACGCCTGGCCTGTCGCTCTTTCATGACTGACACTAATTGTAGGAAAGTACGTGAATCTTCACACTGTCTGCTCCCTTCAGTCCCCATGCTTTTTGTTTCAGTCGATCGTACGTTCTAGTGAATCCGGCATGTGCCATGTCATTGGAAATTGCTCAGTTTCCTACTCATTTGGCTCAGATTGTCCATGAGATAGCAGCTGTCAAGCTAACAAGACCATACTGCTGAGCTCAACCTATCAGCTACTACCCAGCATCAGTTTTTGAGATCTTTGCTTCACTTTCTTGATTATGAGTTACCTTCTGCAAGACTGCTTTTACACAGACTCTCACTCCATTATCCAGATGAACCTATGATTTTCATGGGGTAGGTGTGGTCAGAATGTCTTTGTAAATAGTATTTTGCATGCAACCCAGTCAAAGAAGTCGTGTGGATCATCGTACTTTACGAAAACCTCGGGGACTTATCGACCGTGAACTAAGGTAAAGAAACTTTGCAAATGAAAACTACGACCACCCGTGTTTGGTTGACGTTATTCTGTTGGACGTCCACAAGCACCATAGGACCGCATACTGCCGCCATCTTATTAAGCTTTAGGTTGGTCATGACATATATCGCAAATAGAAAATCAGTTTCAGAGGTCGCCTGCTTACTGTCGGGAGACACAAGAACACAATACTTATTAAGCCCAGCTCCGCTCTATCCTTGTAATAGCACTTCCACTGACTTCTGCACATCTTCTGGTGTCTAATTTTCTGACAAAGACAATAGGTTTCTTATTTTCGAGTTCGGTGGGGTATCAATTATTGGGACCGATAATTAGTTTGACCACGGAGGTTTCATGTTTTGTAGACAACCAGTACAAGCTTTGTAGAATATTTAACCACGAAGACAACCAAAATTTTTTAAAAATAACTTTCTTCCATGTTCATCAGTAGCAGTGAACCACCAGTTTTATTATTGACAAGTCCGCACAGTCTACATACATCGATTCAACTGCCATTTCCAGGTCTAGTCAATCCGGCTATTAAGACTGTGCAATGTGATAGGTATTCACGTGAGAGGCGTAGGCTCAGCTGGACCCTTAGCCCGATCAGTAGAAAAATCACGAACAGTTTACGCCTGATCTGTACAACTAGTCTCGCGTTTTGCGGCACAGAAGTTCAGGAACTCCGACTGTTCCACTTTGAAAACCACGCACACCTCATCGCAGCTTTTGCATTCTGAGATGTATATCGGCCAACTGATTTAAAAAGGGAGCACCGGACTAGAGTTTTGCTGTTGTTATAGCTTGTCAATAGTGCACTACCTGGTCCAGAACGGAATTTACACTTTGGCCCTCGTACTTGAGACCGGCGCGCTAATCACAACATCAGTAACCTTACAATAGGCACTACAAAATGATCATATTCAGAAGCTCAATCACCACCTTGTACAAACAGATTTCAGGTTGCTGGATCACTTCGAACTGAGAACAAACAGAGTCACTTTATTCATCCAACTTATAAACCTGTGTTCAAGACTTCTTAATTAGATTCAAGTTGCTGTCCTCAGTAGAGGTTCTGGCATCACAGTTATTTCAAATTGAGGATCACCCAACCTCGATCACAGCTTCTGCATTCAGATAAGCCTTTTAACTCTTCAGTGAATGATACTAGCTTTACCGGAGACGGGCAACCAGTTTCGGATTGTGACTTCAGCTGCTTGACCTTGTCCGTAGACTACCTTAGTCCACACTCTGTCATCTTCGTATCCTGGCCCGTGCTCTGTGTTTTATCAGTTAGCGCCTCATTTGGTATATCGACCGCTTGTGGGCACATGTGATCTGAATGTAAACCACTACTGGTAACTGCAAATTGTTATATATTTTGGCCAGAATAATTTGTGTTATTGATGGTCAGGTAGTTTCTTGTGACAGTCGGGTGTATGTAACTTCATCTTCAGATGGTCTCTTCTCGCTCTTCTTTTGATGAGGGTTTGGTGTCTAAAAAATGTCCCAGCATTTGTAATTACTCAGAAAATTCGAATAAACATTGGATACATGCGTGAACGTTGTTTTCGCAACGTTCATAACACCGGGAAACCTTGAATCTAATCCCTACGTGAGATAATTTACTGACCGTATGGTGCCACGTACACTGGGAACGTGGTATTTGTTCCGTCATCTTGTGGTCACATCCTATGCTTCCCAAGCAGCCAAATGGACTCATTCGAGTAAATATACACGTTAACGTTACATAGTAATAGCTGCTACAGGTTGTTAACAACATACGCGCTGATGACCTTCACCGAAGCTATGATTTCATTGAGTAGGTGTTGTTGATGTAATCACATGAAAACCTTTTATATGGACGATAAAAGCAAGGTTTGGATCAGTGGATCAGAGATAATGAACACAAACTGCAGTCTCTTCGGATAATGTAGAGAACGTCAACAATGTAACAATGGTGTGTCACTTACAGCAGGTATATTTGGTTGACGTGTTCACTACCCGTACTCATTTCTCGAGTCAAGTCCTCCAATATTAATGAGTTGTCTGACATGCCACTGATTAGAGTAAAACAGTCAACCTAATGAAATGGGCATCAGCTGAGAGAGGTAAGTATTCAGGCAAAACAGTGTAACGCTCTAACCAAAGAAGTCCACAACGATAAACACGTCTTTTGCGTAAATGCATCCTCAGAGTGGAACGTGTATTTTTATACGAAAGAAATTATCTGAGATGCAGCACAGCACAATATTTCCTGTCAACATCTACTCACACGTGAACCGAATAGGATTAAAGAAAGACTGAGAATGTTCACGAAACGGCTATGAGAACCTGAATCAAGTAAATTGGTGCAATTATTTGTTAGCCACGTTCCGTTGGGTAAGCCTCGTTCTCTAAGGGTCACAAATAAGTATATCAGGCAAAATGGGTGTTCTTAATCCCATGTCTAACCTGAACCCGTAGCTAGTTCGGCGGATTGTACGTAACACTACACTTGTTCGGGCTGAAAGTATACATCGACCTCTTGTCAAACACCGATGAAATAAGGACGGAAATAGTTAAGTGGCACATACAATAACAGACATACATAAGTGA
>JTDE01003481.1:48519-65526 GCA_014338405.1 Paragonimus skrjabini miyazakii
CATACTTGCCCGCTACGATGATGAAAGTAGAGACATAGACGAACACATATTTTCGAAAATTCATCTTCAGGCAGGTACACTTTCGTAAAGAGTTAGTAGAGTTAGGTCGAGAGATCGACCGGACTTCTTAGACAGAAACTAGGCCATTGATCAACCAGGTTAAGAATCTTGTTGGTCAGCCACAAGATTTAATCGCACGTTCGTGAGATGACCCTAAACAAGTCAAAATCACATTTGTTAATTGCTGCCAACTAGACTGTAAACGAACATGGAGACAGAGTTGGTCCTCGAATAAGGAGCGCTTGAATTCATTGGAGAAGCTTCAACAGAATCCAGAAACTCTCCCCAGTAGACCAGATGAAGGAACTGGAATTGTCATCATGAATAGAAGCAATTACACTGATTAGCTGAGTAATATTCTCGTAGACCAGAGCGGGTTGTCAACGAAAGGGATAAAACTGAGTATGCCGAATATCGGACCGTTGAGTGTCTTAAGTCATTGAATGCCGAAAGTTGATAACCGGCGCGACTTGTGAACAGCTACGACCACAGGGTTCTACAGTACCCCGTCTCTATGCAATCTATGCAGAAATTGAAAAGAAAGGGTATCGACTCCGAAAGTGGTAAATAAAAATCAACAGACACCTGACAGGAATTCGTGTCCCACTTGAGTAGTTATCGGTGCCGACAGCTATATAGGGTCAAAATCTGTAATAGTGATCTTATAACTTGGAATATCAGATGAACTTCAATGTTTAATCGTTACTTAGTCGGTATGTCATTGCAGTAGATCCTCAAAGATACGAGAACACAGAAACGCAATTTGGCGCAGTTGACTGATACACTATCTTGTCAAACCTACTATGAAGTTGCGGATATACTCGGGTTTCATTTTTAGAATTAACCCCTGCTGTCTGAAAATAAGCACTAACATAGTAATATGGTGAATAGAAAGCCCTCTTAAAGCACCCACTAAGTTCAGTTGTCAGATGCATTAGCTACCATCATGCAAGCCATTGTTAATCGAGTTTAAATCAACTTCAACCATAACATCAAATGTAAACTGATTTTTGTCACTTGATGGATGACTGGCTGACGGATTTCCTAGGTAGGACCGTTCAACCAACCATTCTCATTGTTAGGTTGTACTCTATGACCAGAAACAGACTACATATACCACTGACACGCGTCCGAACACTATAATGTGTACAGCTCAATAAGCACAGGATCAGCGTGCTGATCTTAGCTAACAGGCAAATTTCTTCAGCCAAATCTGTATGATCTGTGAACCATTGTACAGGCAACTCCTCAAACCAACATACCATTTGACTATAAGTTCAATCAAATTCTTTACATTAAAATTGTTTGACGCCGGGGTTTCTTGAAACTTTCGAAACGTTGCAGTCTCAATAAGTTCCTGATTTATAAGTTCGGGATGATTGGTAACAAGTTAACTAGAACGACAATATTACACTGCGAACTTATTATGAATATTTAATCAGTTAGAAGGTGTACTTCTATCCGCATACACTTATTGACGTTTCCAAGAATCAGTTTGTATAATAGACCTAATCTTCTAAAATGTCGTACGACTCAGACGATCACACATGTTCCACAGTTGGAGATGTGTTACTTCAGACAGTGCATTTTGACTGGTTCATTTGTATATAATGTATGTTTTATTGAAAGTGGACGTGAATTAAATAAATTCCCGTAAAATGCACGCTCAGGTTGCGCGCGTATGACTGCAGAAACCAACACCTGAATGGCTTTGTAACACGGATACAAAAAATTGTGTAAACTTGAGGAAACGGTAGAACGCATGTGACTGAACAGTTACACACGTCTGAAAGGACACGGAGGAACTAACTTCAATTAAACGCCGTCTTGACCCCATTTATATCGCCACAAAGAAAAAACGCTAGTCTTTCGTTCTGGAGTTTACGCTGATACTCTGGAGAGCAAAGTGTATCCCGTGTCTGTATCGGCAAACTGCGGCCATACAGAGTGTTGCAAACCACTTTGTCATCAGATTCATTCAGTGATTTAGGTTGCTGCAGCCAGAACGTTTCAACAACTTTTCGAGGTATTTCTTTGCTTTTGCCAAAAAATTACAATGGTGTATCTAAAACAAGGATAAGGATGCTCGTTTTTTGTGATCTAAGATCACTCTATCAGCCTGATTAAACGTACGATTTCTCAAATCTCTCGAGTTGGAAAAAAGTGAAGTAAATAAATCACCCTTCTGCTCTTCCCATAGAACGCTTTGCATGATCATCGCGGATAAGCGTAAACCACTGAATGGTGAGCTCGTTGTTTTCACCAATATTCTGGTTATCTCAAGATCGAACGTTTTTAATGTGGCTCAGTTACCCATTCACTACTTATATAATCTTACTCCTATAATTAGATACTGAACCTTCTCACAGAAATTACCAAACAGCTTGAACACAGAGCTCTGAGTAATGTATGGTTTTGAGTAGCCCAAGAATGTGCGTT
Source organism: Paragonimus skrjabini miyazakii (assembly GCA_014338405.1). NCBI lineage: Eukaryota > Metazoa > Platyhelminthes > Trematoda > Plagiorchiida > Troglotrematidae > Paragonimus > Paragonimus skrjabini miyazakii. The sequence continues at coordinate 51,019 of JTDE01003481.1, forward strand.
GCACCACTGATTGGTGATCGTTTTCCGTAATGAATAATGCTCATAGGGTCGAATAGCTTAAAGTTGTAGATCACTTACTGAAGACAAACGCTGAATCACATATAGCATAATATACCAGGGGAACAATCAGTTACCGTGCACGTGAGAGGTGGGTGATTTCTGTACAGGGATTGGATTGGACAAACGCACCGATTTGAAGTCAACCCGTGATTCGCAGAAGACTACGGCCAATCAGTGTTGACAATGCGAGCAGACTGGAATGTCAGCGCGGGGACCAGTCAAGATGACACGCTGTTGCTGTATCGAATTTCGTTATAACGAGCATCGTAGTAAAACAAGTTGTTGAAATGCATCACGCGTTAAAACAAACGAGCTACAGGCGGAGTCGACCTGACCAATGGGAAAGCCAAATCGTCAGCACCAATAAAATAACCAATTTGCTTTGTACCACGAAAATTGATTTTTGTTTCCGTATACGGAATGTGGCGATTTTCAACAATTTCAGTGTCACATCATCTGAATGGTCACTGAGTCATACAGGCTATGAGCCAGATCTTATTCACCGCAATGACTGGGACATGAAAGATTTGGCTACTTCGTACAGGAGAAGGTAGAGCCATAAGTGTGTTACTTTCTGACCTACTAACTGCTAAACCTGCGGGATGCAGATTAATGCCTTAGTTATTGATGGTGCTAGTGGTACTTTTTAGTACACTGAAAGATGGAACGTTTTGATGGGCGTAAAATTTAAGGAGATTGAGTATATGTATTCTAAGGAACCGAGTTTAACGACAACCGATTTGAAAGCTAATGTGGGTGTAAAACAACAGAATACACTACTTCGTGCGTAAGCCTGCCAGTATAGGCGGTCGGATGATAGTGTAATTAAATGCATTGTCTGAAAGTGAACCTCCGTTTACAAGGAAGACGTAGTCATTGGGATTACTAACTAATTCAGATCAATGTAACTGTTATGGAGCATAAAATGTGCACTGGAAATATCATAGTGGAAATAACAGCACAGCGATTACCTGCAGAAAAGATGGACTAGTAAATGACTCTCAGTATAAAGAAGAGCACGTTTTTAAGACAATTAGTAACTTAGATAAATTGTAGAGTACAGCGTCACTCACTAATGGTTGTTATCAAACGCTTAGATATGATAGCACAGCAATACCGATTACGAGGATGCAGGTGCAGCTACTAAGGTGCTCAAGTCACAGGCACAGTTGTTAAAGTCATAATTTTAATGCGCCAACGGTAAATTTCTGTAACAGCAAAAAATGGACTCAGTACTGCTTTCCAGAAGTTGCCAACCTGAGCGACTTCTCTCATTCTGCTGGATCCACGTATAATTAATATTCATGTGGTATCAACCAAAATTTCTGATTCGTTGTCAGCACAGTATTTGTCAACGTGCATTATTCGGGTAGAACATTTCAGTTCTTGGGTTGTTCTGGCAATGTCATTAAGCCTGTAACAACTGCATGGTTTATCAACACAACAGTAACATTCCGGGGTATTGTAACACAAATAAACTGCACAGAACTGATATTATACAAACATTTTAGTTTGTCTTACCAAAGCTTAATGAGTGAGATTGAGTCGAATGGAATAACGTGGAGAAACTGTAGTACACAATATGGTGCGGCCACACAGAACTTATATTGTCGAATGGTATGTATCCGTTGCAGAGGAGTTTAGAATAATCAACGAATCTAGTAACGAAAGAGGTGACAAAGACCGTAATTCTTGTTAATCACATCCGCCATACCTCGAATGTTTGTGGAGAGATTTGTAGTTATGTGATGGTCTGGATTTCAATCGTTTTCATCTTTTGACTACCATCACTTCGATCATTTCGTGTTGTTCAAGGATAATTTTTACTTCAGAAACATCGAATGCAACAAAATTATGTTTAAAGGAGTCATTAGCATTCAGAGAAACAAGGTTTCCGTTAACAGATTAACCTCCCAGTAAACATGTGGCCCACTCGGCCAAGTTAACCAGGAGTAGGCTTGGTGTCGAACCGTCTTTTCCACTCCACTGATCAAACAAATATTAGAAATTTCAGGGAATAGAACATTTCTGTGAACAAATTTTATCGCTGAACAAGGATTATGAATAACCCAAGGACGGTATGCTTCATTGCAATAGATGTATCTGACCTGAGAATAGGTGGTTGATATTTGGGTGTGAATTTTGTTCATCCAAGCTAATTCAGTGGCTCTGTGTCACTTGACTATCACGTGTGTGGTGTAGTTTGCTGATGTCATCTTTGTTTATGATTCTGTAGATTTTATTCATGATCTTGTCGTACACCTACTCCGACCCGGCACTACCAACATTTGCCACAGTCTGGCCTACTCAGGGCCAGGGTCAGCGTGTTTGTGGGCTCTAGAATGAAACCCAACCTGATCAACATGTCCTCGATGCAAGAAAGACTTTTAAGTCAAGAATACCAACAGTACGGTTTCCGTCAGATGGAAGAACTAGTTCAGTAGCAGGAGGCAAGTCGCCGGCTTTTGAGAACCTATCATCAGTTACTTTTGCACAGTTAGGACTTGTATGTAAAGAACGGGATTTGAAATGGATTTCAGGGCTGTTTTCAGTCATAGAACATGATGCGTTTCTGTATTGCATGAGAAAAGTACCCATTCCCGGATCAATTGCCAAAAATAATTTGGGTGTTAGAAACACAGTGGCAGGCTTCAGTATGCGTAAAAAATTACCTCGAAGGCTGTTGAGGTATAAGTGTCGTGGAGCTGTAAGCAAAACTCGATGACCAGTCTTCTAAATACTTTGCAATGAAGTGAGTACCAGTATCGGTATCAGAACGGCATGTACACCTTCACGACAGTACAATTTTCCCAAGGCATTTTGTGTAAAGTCTGCACACGGTGATTAACTTATAAAAACCTCAGACCATCTTGAGTAAGCTTCAATAAACACTAAGGCGCTTCTCAAGATAGGGATCAAAGTAGTCACCATGAACTCTCTTGAGTGTTTCAAACATAACCAGCCACAAAAGCCATCATGATTGTTTCGCATGAGTCTTGTATAAGCATTCAATACAACTTCCAGCAGTTTGATCAATATCTGTTTCTAACTGCGGTTATTGACAAGCGACTTCGTCTTGTCATCTCTCAAGTATCCAGAATGCGAGTCTGCAGGGAAATCAGACATTGGATTTGGTGGAATTACACCATCAACAAACCTCAGTAATCCGTCTGGAGTAAAGTGCACGAAATCAACGCCAATCACGTTGTCAAGTCACATCTTAAAACAGAGATTATACGACCAAAGAATTTACGAGTACCACGTAGAGCGCATCCTGTTTTACTGGCATTGTCTGAATTAAAAACCAGTTAGAGCCGTTAGGATTTGTGCTTTTCGATGGAATTCTGAATACATAACCAACCTGGGGAATTAGTATTTTGGTTTCGAGATGATTAGCCGTGTAATTATGAAAATTGGGAGCAATTGTCCAACGTTCTACTATGATAGCAGATGATTTTGCAAGCGACTTGCTACATTGAATGACAGTCCAAAAAGATATTCGTGAAATCTTTCAACTGCCCAGTACACTGCAGGTACTTTACGCTAGATCTGAAAATACTCACGTTCGGCTTTATAAATATCATGAAAAATGTATGTAACAGATCTACTACATTGTCTAAAAGCTTCTCTTATTCTAGTGGGATCGGCATCACTAACTACAGTCAAATGCTCCTTAGCAGAAAACGGTTATGAAACAGTGGTAGTTTGGAGATGATGGAGTAAAGTGTAAAAGGTTTTTCATGTTTAGTAGAATTAGAAAAGTTGTTGATATATAAAATAAGGAAAAACTTAATGGCATTTTCGGAAAATGGAGAGTAAAACATGAATACTATTGAACTGCGCCAGGGATAGGGCGGAGCTCATGTAAGTTAGTTGGTGATGATGGGTTAACTAATGAGATTTGGCGTTGTGACTCTAGTCTGAAACCAGTATTCTCGGTATCGTAACCAAGGTATGAGAAAGAGGAAACCGAAAAATTACACTTTTTCGGGTTATTGGCTACGCCGAGTTCAAAAATCACTTTAACAGAGAGAAGAGGCGATAATCTAGGGTAGGTTTATCACGAGTATATAAATTAACGTCATCTTGCTGGATTCCTGTGCTATCTAAATCTCTTGTAATTGTACTCATGAACTCTTGAAATATGACTGACAAAACATTCAAGACAAAAAATGGGAAGCTATACTGATACGACCGTAACGATGTATTCACCACTGGTAAATTGCTTAACACTTCATCAAGTGGTATTTCGGGATAATCATCCTTTAAATCGGTTTTTAGAAAGGCTTTAGAACCTAACAGAAGATATAGTGCGTCCATCGGTTCTTCTTCTGCGCATGTACGTTTTAGTGAGCGTGTATTCGGTGTTAACCTGTAGTCATCACAAATTCTGGGTTTAATTCCATTAGTTTTCAATGATGTCATCATCAGAGTCATACCGTTTCACGAATCAACTGGCGTCACCATTCCTTTATCACACATGGAATACAGTTCTCGGATCACGGGTTCTCTCTAACTAAGTGGAATGATTTGTGCAAACAATTAGTCCCAGTGACCACCAGCGTAGTGATGGACAACTGTCTCGAACCCACGACCAGTGAATACGTGGCAGTTTGTAGTCCAAGCACTCACCCACTAGACTGAACAACTAGGTCGAAACAACTGTCCACCACTTCGTTGGTGGTCACTGAGACCAATCGTTTGCAGAAACCCTTTCTCAACCCATTCGGGGGCTGTGGTAGATGCATGATCGTTTGCAGGTCAACCACAAAGCGGCTGATCGATTACAACCTGTGAGTAAAAGGAAGCACAACGGCTAAGGAAAGGAATGATTCGTTTGTGAAGAAAGACTGGAATCCCCAAAGCTTTAAGTCTCACCTTTGGTATTCGCATTCCCCTTGGGGCTCACAACAGTCGAGTGTCAGTTGTTTGATGTCAATCTCATTCATTGACATTAGTAGAGAATTGTCAGAATGTAGTAGGCGCAAACTTTAAGTTAAAAAATAAAAGAACCTGAATTTGAAACCGAAAACTGACAGTCGGACAACTTTACCGATACGATACAACAATCTACACGAGGCAATGATTAACCAGTAATATTACCAGTGCCATCTGATGTGGGTTGAAGAGGAGCATCAGGGTAAAATAGAGTTAGATCTTAATGCGAGATTATTGACTCAACACTACCGACATCAACAATGAGACTGTGAATTTGAACAGATGCAGACACTAATGTTTTGTGAACAGGGGAGCTGTTTTTGAGCAAACCATATAGAAAAAGCTTAGAAATGTATTCACTCCGTCGCCAAATGACGTAAACCTTTGGACTTACATACTGATTAGATAATACCCATTTTGCCAGAGCTGAAGGACCTTGCCTCCACCTGTGAACAGGATTAATGGGAATAACTTTAGCCCTAGATTGTCGATCTTTCGAACTGCTGTACCACTGAGTTCGTACCATTTATTTTAAATAAATGAGCGGAGGGTCTGGACACACGCTAATTAGTAAGTGGTTTGTATATTGATATTGTTTCGGCCTTTGAATGTTGATTTCAGGTTGATTTCACAGGACAGCTTTAGTGGTCTTTTTAACTCAGTTTACATCCTCAAATTGCCCACATACTTTACAAATGGCCTAAAACTTTTGTTTGTGATGGAAGAACAGTTTCTGCTGTAAATCTGATACTAGCAGTCAGTCGACCATATGGCCGATCTTTTGACTAGATACCGTATACATATCTAGCTGCTTGTGCTTGAATCTGTGGGACAAAATCTTGAGTAGATTGAGCTTCTGATCAAATATGAACATTGAACTTGACTTTTTTAGGTTTGAAGTAGAGAATTTTCTTTAGTGCAGTATAAGAAATATTGACTAATGATTCCGAAAAAGCTGAAGTTTGACGAAAGCATAAACACCATTGCTAACGATATATGGATAAAATGCAATCTTCTTCTCATCCATTTCGGATTTTATCGGAAAACTGACGTCAACAATCTTCAAATATATATCCACCTTACGAGCATTTGAATGAATTTGTAAATGACCCATCCTGATAACCATTTTAAATAGCTTCAGGGCACGACGCTAAAATATGCCGATTCGGATTGACTGGAAGGGAATAACGGTGGAGAGTGTAGAAATTGCAATACACAATATGACGCGACACTGCAGAACATATATTGTTGGACTAGATTGTATACGTGCAGGACGCTTGAATAATACAACGAATATATGGCGAAAAGTCAGACAAAACATGTCAATCGTGTTCATCACGCAGCGTCATCGTACACACTGCGGTTTCAATGAAATCCCGTTTTCCTCTAGTAATGTCCGAGTTTCGACGAAAGTCTGCCCGGCTGGCTGTTCACCGTTATTGTGCACTTCTGTTGAACTATTTCTAATACTGTTTTTGCCTACTGGAAACGATGAAATTAAGACAAACAACAGTATTGTACAAGAAATTTATTCAGTCTTTATTCATCTTTTCTAAATAAGGAGGACTGCATTTCAGTAGTGAGAGGTTTCAGTTATTTTACAAATTTCATCAATTGAACATTTCAACGATTGCTTTCAATCACATCAAATAAATGTTTACATTCACTTCATTTCAAGTAGCTGATCGTTTGTATGTGCATGTTACTAAAAGTCACATGCACAATAGGCATGCCTACTCGTATGAGAAGCAGGATGTGCAAAGTCAACTGTGTTAAATACATCAGAATATGTAACACGGCAATTTGAACTTTAAACGAACAAATCTAATTAGTAAGCTTGGGTCAAAAGGAGGCTACCTGGCAACTTTTGACACTAAACCACATTGAAGTTAAGAATAGTCAGGGGTTGAAGGCCACATTCCTGGACTTTTGCTAGTAGTTAAAGCATGTTTTGACGGTGCGGTAAATGTCAGAAGCATGTAAACAGCACCCACATTCCAGGCTACCCGAGGGTATTAGTTTTCCAAATTCCAGGTGTACAAAACGTCAATCACCAAAAATCCGCTTGTCGAAGTATATCTGTTCAGACAGCAAGTTCCATCGGAAGTGACCTCTCACTACTTGCGTGGAGCAAGAATAAACAGCGAAATGACCTGTAAAGATAACAGTGCGTGACAACATAGGCGAAATATAATAATATATACCTATTAGCAGATCGGATCTGGTAAACGACAATGATTATATAATAACCAGTCGGCAGATCCAACAGATAAATCTAAGTGGTAGTTAAGTAATATATAAACGGGTCTGAATCATCTTACATTTTTATGAACAGCAGTATAGTAAAGTCATTCACATAGTTAACACAAGTTTACAATATTGAATTTGACAATCTGACAAATTGGTGGCCAGTTGTTGAGTATAGTTGCTACAAGAAGTGTCAGATAAAAATAGGCATATAATGTAATATTAAGGGCATCATTCATATGGAAATTGATAACTGGAAACACGAAAAGTTTGAAACGATTTATAACCAGATACGAACAACAAGATTGCAGTGAAAAACAAGAAAATAATCAGAACACAGTTAAGATGAAAAGAGAATAACAAGCGAATAGAGAGGAAAATAGAGATTCGCGCGTGTTTTCTAAAAGAACCGACTGAAAATTCTATGGGAATGCGACAGCTGCAGTCAGTTGTGGTTAATGTTCGATCTGTATGAAAAACGAACTTCCCAACTACTCATCAGTAATCAAAACGGCGCTCAATACGTAAATGATTTGTGTGATTTTAACTTGCAGTGAAATCCTATTGCATAGGTCATCGACTGGAGTGAACAGCGACTATGTCTCCTCCCGAGGCGATCGGGCAACCTGAGCATAACTGACAGGTGAAAGTGGTCGAGTGTTCACATATGATAATTCAGTCGTGCCTAATGTGAGGTAAAGAGCGCAGTGGTAAACACGGTTGCCTTATCAAAGCGTGACCGGAGTTGTAGTCCCGGCAGTGGGAAGGATATGCACCACGGACAAGCTGTAATCAGAGAGTAACTCGAGTCTAGTGCTTGTTTTCGAGAGGGGTCGACTGGAAATTCTATGAGAATGCGACAGCTGCAATCAATTTTCGGTGACTTTCAATCTATCTAAGGACCAATACTGACTGATTTATGCAATTTCGGAAAAAGGTTACAAAGTTTATCACTACAGTTTTCATTACTATCTTACTGTCGAAGAATATTTTTTGCTATTGATCATTCCAATGACACATATCTTAAAAAATTCTTCGGGTCTTTCACAGGATTATCATCTCGAAGTTTTACTCCTATGTACATCGGAGCTGGTGAAACTTCCATGAAGCGTTTCAGAATATGGGCCTCTCCTGACAAAGCGTGATCGATGAAACCTCTCCCAACACACCGTCGTTAGTCCATCATTTAGATAGTTTGGAATTGAGCACAAAAATAAGCATTTATTGTTGCGCTTGGTGACATTCTAATTCGTGAAACGGCGCATCTATGTATAACAGTGACATTGCCCAAACATATCGCAACGCTAGAGATGCTGTTCGTCATGTCAGTCAAACCTGTCTGAAAAATAATCAGTGAATTATACAAACAGAAACAAAGAAAGCAACCCTTAATTTATGTGAATGGCGTCATATTGGTCGTCATTTCTAAAGATGCGTTATTCAGAGATTTTTGAAAATACGTATTCCTAAAATCAAACATTCATCCTATCTCTGAATGATTAGTGATTAATGTAATCGATCAATCACATAAAGTGCATCAGAAAAATGTAAATACTAGCAACAAAATTCCGAATCTTCCCCTGAATAAGTATACGGTAGGTCTGATTGGGCAAGCGTCGTTCAACAAAAAGTTTGATTGTCCAATCGCTCAACAGCGTTGGTGATTTCTGAAATGACGTGCTGAAAGGAGCGTACGAATCGAATTCATTTCATGAAAATTACATTATCGCTGCAATGAAAAATTTTTGGGAAAAATATTTTTTAAAAAAGGGCCACCGAGATAATTAAACATTATCAGTACATCATCGTTTGTAGGATATCTAACTGAAAATTTGTTAGGGAGTTCATTTTTTCCGTCCAAAACCGCCTCCGTCATCTAGAAAAACGATTGATCCATTTGGAATTAGCGGATCTGTCTAGAACGATCGAGAGGTGACCTTGGCTGCTGATTTACCTGTCCGACGTTTATTCCGCTATGCTCATTGGTGACTTAGTGATCATAAATATATATTTTTCGATAACTGTCCTTCTATATTCTGATTTCGGAATGTTTTAGGGTCAATACGCACCATATAAATATCCTGTATTTTTCTTCTTATTACACACGTTTTGGAGCGGAACAAAGCTGATTTTTCCACGCATTTTGTGGCTTGTTTTGGGAGCAAATTCGGGGACAGTCCCGGTATTTTCGGGACCAAAATTATTCCGGATTAATTACTACAGGAAGGAAAATCCGATTTTTGTCAAGTACACTGTTATATCAAGGACAAACCAGCTTATTCTTTCGTGATTCTACAGCAAACGTTTTTCAATTGACGCTTCACGTTCAAAATGTACATGCAAAATTTCAGTAAGTAAGGGTTGAGTAATACTATATTGGCCTCCGAAATTTAGAAATTTTATATGATATTTCCCGTGACATGTTAATAAATGAGAAATTCACAAAAGCACAAAAAGCATACTCTTCAGTAAGTCATAATCAATAGATCAACTCATGCACAATAATGTTCTCAGCTGAATTTAGATAAACTTCGTAGCTAGATTTACTTCATATACAAAATGCATGTTTGGACTATAAATAAAAACCGACAGTTTAGCATTGGAAACAAGTGGTATTGATGTTTTGCCGGGAGCTACATGCGTGCAGGTATAAATTTACATATGCCGAAATACCCATCTGACTGCCTTCAGACAGTTGTAAACATTCATACAAGTGTATGTATCAATGGGTCCATGTTTTCACTGAAATGTATCCCTACATACAGATCCAAGAATAATTTTAGGTTTTATGAATACAATCTTGTCAATGCAACAACTGATGGTTGTTGGTTTTGGAAAAACCTTAGCCAAATGGCGTTAAAAATCTTCCGGTTACATAACAGAGATTATTGGACAGATTTGTTAAGAATCAACAACCAATGAAATCTATAATCGCTGGGCGTGCTCAGCTTGTCCAGTAATAGAAGGTGGTTATTCTACCAGTGACAGATTCAGTTGAAAATATTTCAAGTATACGGGCTATTATCGTCGTCCAGTAAATCATGTGCTTCGCTTATCTCTTGATGCTACCTTTGTATTTTTCAAACTTACATGCCTGTCCACCCGATACTGTTGACTGTGGGGACAATATTTGCACCATTGCTCTTGTTGGACCATTCACTTATTGCGATGCTCATAAAATGTGTGAGCAGGAAGGATTAAGACGTGGTTCACGTTATTTCATGGTCGGGAGACATGTGAATCAGGTCTACGCTACCTGGACTTCTTTTACAATTTCGCATAGCGGAATACACAGCTTTCTGAATGCAAGGAACCTTTCGAATGTTGGCTGGCAAACTAATGAGCCGGGATATCAGTCGTTTTCACTAGAATACGGTGAGATCCCTTGGGCTCTACAACAGCCTAGTGGTTACTACGAACAGATGGCTGTGATCGCAAGTACTGGCTTGCATACTGAAGCACAGAATTTAAAAAATCGGTCAGTTTTATGTGAGCTATTGACCGTGCCAGTACCGGATGTGACAGTACCATCTCGGTTTAAGATGAATTGGCCAATGATACTGGAAAGCAACGTGATGCTTGGTCAACTTTCCGTTGGTTGTTTTGAGAAATTTGTTGCTCCGTCAAGGTTATTCTGTGCGCTCAGGTAAGAATCGATTTGAGATACTTATTGTTGGCAGTCACGCACTAGTTAACACTGACCATATATCTAGTGTTAACATCCAGTTTTCATATCTCCGTCTAATTAAGTTTGTACGGACTATAATCAGAATATATACGCTTAATCACTAGTTCCTTACGATGTAACCCTTGTTAGCCTAATGAAAACAAACTTTGTGTTAGCTGCATTCTTATACATTCTGCAAATAATACCTGTGATTCTCTCACACATTTTGTTTGATGTTCTGAACAGTAAGTCAATTTTCGATTTCAAGAGGAATGTGGCAGTTTACCCTATGAACTCCAACTTAAATATCAGTATGATATGCGGTGTTCTTGTCGTATGTAAGGGGCTTAAGACGTTCTTGCTTGAGAGTTTCGCACACCTGGACTCTACCGTGGAATTTGCGCTACTGTATGCTGAGGGCAATTTACACCTGCCTTAAAACTTTCGATGTGCCATGGTCTGTCAACTGTTCCCATATATTGTAAAACTGAATGGGTAGATTGTAAAGGCTTGATAACGAAAGAGATCGTCACTGGTGCAGTCCTCGGGTTTTGTCTGCACAGCCGCATATCCTTTATTTAATGAAGCCTTAGGATTTGCAACGGGATGGAGTATACCGCGACCGGCTGTTGACCTCGTTATTAACTTCTGCTTACTCTCTAAGATTCACTGTGTTCGAATAACTCTCCTATATCCGTAACAGTCCGTCTGTTCCGTGCACGTTACACGGTCAGTTTGTGGGGGTGTTGCTTATCCTTGACTGACTCGCTCCAGGTCCGGTTATTGCGGTGACTCGTGAATCTTTTCGACTTCCTTATATTCGGTGAATGCGGGCTTCGATAATCTAGGAAAGGCAACGGAACTGCACACACTCATTAGGGATTATCGTCCACTGGGACCCTGGAATACGAATAATAAGCGACCGAAATCTGTTGCAGATACCATTTGACCAAAATATTTTATGGGAGCGTAGCATTCACAAAACAAAACAATGAACAAACGCTGAGACTAGGTCAAATGTGTATGGACCGGATTGAAGAAACAGAGTGCAAACTGGTAAAGGACATTATAATGGAGCAACTGAAAATTTTAATGGAATTGTTGGTTATTGCACTCAGTCGCCAACTTCATAGTGTACAAAATTGCGTTCATTGAAATAAAGACGCGCAGCACCTCATGTAGCGAAAGGACATCCAATAAAGCGCAGTCTTTATTGTCCAACCATGCTGCGCGCGTGCTGGCGTTTATGAGTCAGAATTCTAGTACAGAACAACCCTCGGTTTCCGCTCACACGTCGTATGCACTTCTGCCCGGTTTATGTGTGAGGTCGACACCTTCTATCAGGGGGTTTACCACCTGCCATTCCTCGTCTGTTGATCCGATCTCGTTGAACAAGGGCTCGTCCGGTCACTCGTGTTGTCCCCCATCTATTCACTGTAGGCTTTGACCCTATTCTACGACCGTGTCAAGATATTCATGTGTGTTGGAATAAGCGCAACTTCGATCTGGTCGTCCATCCCATTTTGCCTGCCATGTCTCGCCCGTTGGTCCGATCCAGTTGTGCAATGACCCATCCGGTCGCCCGGGCTGTTCTCGATCCGTTCGTTATGGGCTTTTGGACGTGCCTCCCCCGCGTGGAGGAATTCCGCTGAGTGTTGGAATATTCGCACCCCTGGTTTGGTCATTCAGCGCACTTAGATGTTGGATCTGTGTTTCTTGCTACGCGTTTGTTTATAGTACGTGAGATCCAAATTACACTAAGACTTTTGGTTTGAAACTATCGATAGATCAGAGTAAAATGCAACTGATTATTCGAAAGCTGAGTTCGGCGTGACTATAATCTATGATTTTGGGAATCCTAATTTACTTACGTTATACTAAGCATTTAGGGATATTTACTACTGCCATGTTCATTACTTCTAGGTTCATGGTTCCCCTGTAGAAATAACTTCTCATCTCTCCCCAATTATTCCATCGCATAGGTGCAAGTTGAAGATTCAGTGTGTATCGTTCTACTTCAATCGAAGCACGGCGATTTGTCAGCTTTCACTCTACGTGGACTCCCGTTTACCGAACACTGAACTGTCACAACCTGGCATTTATCTGCGTTTTGCCAGGATTAATTGACTGACGGAAGAGGCAACACTGAAATTTACAGTGGAAATTTTGCCATTCCACTCGTCTTGTACACTTTTCTTTCCGTTTAGTATAAAAGCGCTCGTTTGTTTTACTCAATGCAGTAAAGCTGCTGCAGTTATTGTGTTTGAACTGTAATAAGCTCAGCTACAATTATGGTGGTGGACTCATTGATCAAACGAACACAAATTAACTTGCATAATCGCATGAAAATTATTGTTTTTCATTTACACATGTGTACTTGTTTAACATCTTGTTCTGTGAACAAATTTGGATTACCACGTTTCGTCATTTAAATGTGTTAGTCGAATAGTTTTGTTTTGTTCAATTCGGCTCACAGATAATCCAGCTGATTGCCAATTTACGTCAGAATTCTTGTATCTTTGATCACCGAGAGTTGAATTTCAACGCGATTAATGATTGAAGATTTATTTGCGGATGGTCAACCATTTCTTCCGATATTCACTAAATGTGAGTAGTATTCGCGCCACAATGCTTCATGTTTACTTCTTCGTTCGTGTCTCACTCGATGTTTGCATTAAATTGAAACCAACCGCGTTAATGTTTATCTGGTATAAACAATTCACTGGGAACCGTTACCATCTGTCAGTGTTCCTATTTCGGCTGGTTTGTTTTTATTCACGTAGAATTTGTTTTGGACCACTTTCACACACGGTATCAGGCAGGGCCAAAATGGTGGACGGCGCTGTGGCAGTATTGGAAATATGTGCATAAATCTTGAATATCACTGTAAGTACCAAAATAAAAATTGCACGTACACTGTGTGTGATGAGTTAGTGACGGCTGATAAAATCCAAGAGAGTTTGGGATCATTGGAACAGCGAGATGACACGCGTTGAAGTGTGTTAACATTTCTGCTTATCTTGTCAAGTGCGTAACATTAATGCACAGAATATGCAACAAGGATACACAGCAATAATAACTGAACAGAGTGAATATGAGAATAAAAAGCCTTTACAGTGGGATGCGAAGATCGCGAATCATGAGCTTTCGCGGACGTAATACTGCCTGTCTTTGTTTGATGATCACAGCGTTACTGTTAACCAGAATTTTAGGTTTAAGCCCACAGCGACACAGCAAAAACCCACATCGGGCGTATGTTTGATTTCGTTGTCAGGACATGCTTCGCAACTGAAAATACTGCGTTTCGCGCATGGCTACTTGTTTGAGCTTTCGGTGGCACACCAAACTAAATCAACCCTTTTGAGTTGACGACGCGAGACACAATTCAGCCCCGGTAATTCATAGCCGATGAACTATAATGATTCGCTACGGTGGAAAAGTGGTCTCATCTGAACCCTATTTTCATGAAGACGATGTCTTTCGAGCTGTGTTAGCTGCACATTTTTTCGGGACTTTTCTTGTTCTGAACTGCTAAAGATTTCTCTGGTCATCCATTAAAATGTAGTTTGATTGATGACTGTTATCTTTATGTCAGA
>JTDE01003481.1:65626-80180 GCA_014338405.1 Paragonimus skrjabini miyazakii
GTTTGGCTCTGCTCAGTAGTTATATTACCAGACCGCGGTTGTTAACCATGAGCACAAAACTGGCTGTTCCAAGCGGCTCTTCATTGAATCGAACTCTATAGCGTGTCGTCAAGACTTCTCGTAATTGGAACGTTCAAAACTGTTGTCATTAGTTGGCTGAGTCTCAAAGTTTATAGAGAAATTTGAACGTATGTAGTTTATTTGATTAGGGGTTGGAAAAAACATATCAAGATATTTAAAACTCTAAATAACCCAGACATACATCGTGACTCTTACTGTCAATCCGACAATCTATGACCGGTTCGTACTTGTTTGTACTCATCTAGTAGAGATAATCTGGGTGGGTGATCGAACCGGACACCTTTGGCGTTAAGAATCAAAACTCTTAATCGCCCGGCCATCAGTTCTGTAAGTTTTGCTTGTGACAGGATAGTTTTTATGTAATTGACTTATAGTTCGTTCTCACCTCATTAATCCGTTGCCTGATGAATCTAGACAAAACTGATCTTGGGGTGTCGGTTTGAGGTTGAGCATCAAGAAGCATTATGAACATCATTTCGAATCTTTGTAGCCGTAGCCAGTGCAAAACTGTCAATCCAAGGTGGACTGTTTTCATCCAAACTAACGAGATAAAAACGAACCATTTGCATACCTTTCACGTATTAGTTATGTAAATATTGCCTTAAGTTTGATATCCCATGATTCCGAGGTAAAAATTCACCATTATTGAACACCTTGGGCTGCCATGGATATATGGTCATTTTGTTCAGAAATACTTATCCAAAATCAAGACGAATTTTTCCTGTACACAAGGGACAGAATTCCGTAGGATACTCAAGATAAACAAGTATGACTGTATTTTGAATCGAACTCATCTCACAAAGATAATATTGGGTTTTTAAGTAGAGAAAAATTAGCTAACAATGATTGCACATAGGTCAGACGTAAGGCTTTTGAGCCGAGAGAGACGTCCTCTGAAACATTAACTAATTCGAATGACTCAGGTGCGCAATGTGTTGATATAATTTTCCAAGTTGAGCTAAACACTGCAGAAAGCAATCGATCAAGCTGTTGGTAAGGTGAATTGTTATTGGCAGACCGATTAGAGAATAGCATAACGCTAGAAACAAGTTGTATTACTTTACAACTTGCATGAAACTTTGTGTTATTATCAGTCGGTTTACTAATAACAGGCTAAACATGACGCCCAAACTGTTTGACTTCATTCGTATTGAATTTGGTGCAATTGTCTTACAGGTGAACTACTATTGATTAAGATTTTGTTTCTTGGCAGTTTGTTAGGACTACTATTACTGGGAGAGTCTAACAATGTGCGTACTGTGTTAAACTTGTTTGAGTATAGAGTGTTTAGCGTTGTCACTGTTTAATTGAAACATTAACGTTCAGTTGTAAAAAAAACATAGACCGTTCGAGTTTTGCTTGTTTAACTCTTCTAGGACTAACACCATTGAGAAAACGTAGTAGAATGCCTTCTACCAGTTCAACTGATTTAATCATTGAGATTTATGATGAAATCTGGTAATACTTCTCCGGTGTTTGGTGGCATCAACTCTTTTCAAAAGGAATAACATCCAGTTAGTTGATGAACGTCGCATATCTCACGACTCTTCCGTCAATTTTCAAAGAAATGACTAGTTATTTTGTCGAAGCTCAGGAGTAGACATTCATTAACATACTCCTGTAATGAGTTATGCTGGCTACGTATGAATAATTATGCAAGTTGAGTTTTGTATAATCAATCTCCATGAGGCCCTCTACCTTTTAGCATTATGTAGTTAAATGGTAAATTATTGGTTGAATCTGAGCAATGTTTAACCAATTGCCAATAAGTTCACTAGTTTTATGAATCAAGCAACTTTTGAGGAACGTTCAAATGGTGCAACTGTGACCAAAGTTTTTATAACTCCAGTATTGTTCTACGAAAATCTCATGCTAAATTTAGTAGTCAACGGCCGCTTGATGCATGAACGCTGTTTACTAAGGACACGTTTTCATCGCGTAAGCGACTTATGCATCTTCAACAACATGAGATTTGAAGAGCGGCTGTCGGTGAATGTTCTTTTTACTAATGGAATTGTTATTGCAACAACTAACTGCAGTAGGTCATGCGGTTGACCGCGCTGCTTCGTTTGAGGCCCGATAAAGCAATCGTAACCCAACGACTAGCTTTGTTCGAAAATATTGGTGACCAAGCTACACGGTTGTACTTTTTTACGACAGAATTGGCTGACGCAATCAAGTGCAACTGAAAACACCTACCGCAACCTGATATATGCCTTCATGAAGTCCGTGTATTCAATCATTCTACTGTCATGTCATAAATCTACGTGATTGTATATTTTATGTTGTCGGCCGACGAACACACAACAAATGCCCGCATGATTTAGTTTAGGTTCTCGTCGCCTTCATTAATTATAATACCAATATCCCCATAAGAACGGGTTCTATTGCCATGTGACGTGAACTATTTCCTCAATAATCTAAACGTTCTATGCATACAAATACACAAGTTTGATATAGTAATGTCACTGATGCTCCCACGCACAAAGAAGGTTCAGTTCCTTGAAGGAGCTCAATAAAATAGGGTACATCAGTGAAATAGTTGACACCTTTTGGTGGATGAAAACACTGCCTTTTCAAAATGTTTGAACAGACAAGTCAGAAACAGTCTTTTGCAAAATATAACTGTGGAGCACATTTGGATGGATCTCATCACTTACATGTTACAATCTTTGTGTATATACAGCAAAGTTGAATGAACGTTTAGAAGCCAAACTATAAAACCAATAACCACACACAGGCACACATACGCACCTGTCAATGCGCATCTGTGCCCAGAGCAACTTGGTATCGATGAACAAGTCTCTGTGAAATAGTTGTGACTTCCATTTGTTAATTACTAACAATTCCGCAAAATAGAGAAGCGTTCTATTGTTTTCTTGCGTAGCGTATCCGAAACGCTTTATCAAGGTTAAGTTTGCTTAACTAATGTATGTTTGGTGGCTTGGTGTAGACATTCTCATAAGTATCACTAATGCGATGTTTGGCCGATTCGATAATTTAGGAGAGACCCAATTGCAAAAATACCGGACTACTGCTGGATTCAAACCAGTATCAGAAATAGCAAGCCCATTCCATTAGTACTGAACAATCTGTCAGACTAAATTGCTTCCAACATGGATTATTCCAACTCGTGACAGACATTCACGAGTAAACGCATTGCGTATTCCTTGAATCATCAAATTGTCTAACGAGGATTCGAGGAAGCATAGCTCATGTCATCTTTAGTTAACTGCAAACCAAACATGACAACCTTCGGAATTAGTTACGGTTGTCAATAGTTAACAGTGGATGCGTTGTATTGCCTCAGCTTATAAGGACTGAATAACATATTTTGAGTGCTAAATCTGAGCTTCATAGATAAGCAATATAATCCACGATTTCATCGACCCTTGATTATCCAAGTGTCAGTGATGTCAGTGTTATTTGGCACTTTTAAGATGATAGGATTAATGACCATGTAAAAGTGTTCAAAGAGGCAAAGTCAGAAAAACAAACGATTCACTGAAACCTCACTGGTAAGAGTGTTAAATGATTAAGCGTTTTACATTAAATACTTAACGTTGCACGGGACAAGCGTCATTTTGAACAACTGTGAATGGTGATGCAGTACTCCAATGAACTACCAACGTAGATGATATCTTATATTACAGACTGGTTAGAGCGTTTTGTACAAGCCAAGCATGTTTTTCTAATTAACTGTTGGACTTTATCTAGAGTTAAAGCTGAAAAGCTCATTTTATTTAAAGTTGTTCGAACTTGCGTTCTATCAAAGGAGAGCATCAAGATATGCACAAAACAGGGCTTCTTTCATGAATGGATTACAAATCGATGGTGGTACTTCAATCGGGATTAAACTAGATAGTCTTCTGAATTCTGAGAACTATCAAACTTAAATGTCATTTCACCTTTGTTCACTGGCATCAACGAACTCCACCGGTTTAAAGCAAACAACAGTCCTACCTAGGTGAAAACCATGAAAATGGTTAAATGATGATTTGTCATGACACATTTGCGATCAATTACCGCGTGTCTTTGCGATCGGCTCAACAGCTGGTATGAATAATGTAGTCCAATCACATTAAAACATATCACGGTGAGTAATTTCCGTCGAACCACCAACTGTGAAATGTTGTTAAACGGAAACATCTTAAAGACTTTCTAAAGTGCACTCACTTTGTTTTGGTTGTAGCTGGAGATGAGAGTAACCCATAATGCAAGGTTATTCATGTGAAGAAAACCCAGGGGTGTGCTGACGATCCATAACTTACCAGATGCAGTTGTATGACAAATTTTGTACATGGGTTTTCTCGAATAGTTGTGGAGCATAATAATAAGTTTTTTCAGTGATAAAATTGTGCTGGTTTATGCATTTTACGTGTAATTGCGTAACGTTGTTGGTAATCCATCACGCCACAATGAAGTATACCCAATATAAAACCTACTGGATTCCACCACATCAAAACGGGCAACACTGGTTACCCTAAGCTACACGCAAAGATTCTTCCCCTCCTCGCTAATTAGCTGAACCAAGAGCAACTGGTTTCAACTGTGTTTTATCAGAAGCCTTTGAGTAACAGTCGACGGAGATTCGTACCGTCTGTGTCGGGGATACTAGAATCATCCTTAACTTTTGCAATAGGTTGGACTACCCAGTCAATCTCCCTCGAAATGTAGCATGATACTTGGGTTTTGCTCTTGTTTCAGCTCGTGAGTAGTGCACATCATTGCCATTGCCGAGCCTAGTACCTCAACTACGCTGGGGTAGACTCAAAACATCAGCTGCAATGGCTTGCGTGATGTATCAGTAACTGAATCTGGATGGCTCCACCTCGCTGAGTATGAAGTTCGCGTGTTGGTCTTCCTGTCTAAAATATTTTACCAGTCATCTCGATTGGTATGTGACGTACTTAATTTTCTTAACACACTTCCTAAACTTTTGCATACGATCGATCAAGATGATAAGCTGTGACAATATCTGCAATCAGCGTACAAATTTTCCAGTCGTGTACCATACGTTGCAAAATTCAACTTCTTGCCCTTAATGTCGAGCTATATCGTTATGTTCCAATAAAAGTCGTGCAAACGCAAAACTTGGTCTAGGCTACCTTTAGAAGAGCCTTCACCGATTACTGTGACGGATCTCCAAGTCCAGCTCAATGTTTGTCTTTGCTGTGCCCAACCTTGGGCGTACGATGTGGATTGCCACTTCACACTGGTGTGAGCTCAAGTGGTCAATCTGATGGCGTGTTCTGTTGTACATATGTGTCTGTCTCATCGTTACATTTACGCAGTGGGTTGAGAGTTGGTGGAATAGGGACAATCTCATCACAGAGCCAAGGCCCGTTGGTAATCATTTACAAGAACAACGCTGAACGTGCATGGGTATGTTGCAATGAATTCGGCTTGGCAATTCATATAAGTTAATCGCACCCGGAGTAGTAAATGTTTAGGATCAAATATCTTTTGCGGTGTTTATCGAAAGTTTAATATGGTGCTCTATTGTGACCAGAACCTCCGTGCAAATACCGGAATCAGGAAACTGACGAGTATTAACGCCAGTACTGTTTGGGTCATAGTTGCACCTGTTCGCAGCCACCATTTGGTCAAGTATCACAAAACATCCCTAAATAGAATTTAACGAAAATTAGTTATCAGAGAGGGGATGACTTGGCAAACAAAACTGTTCTGCAAGACAAACGGAATCTCACTATTTCGGAATTAGTTGGCAGTTTAGTAAACCTAATTAAATATGTTATCCAGGCACTTTGAGAGAGTTTTGGGCCTACGGAAGCTGTTCCTTCTCCATTTAACGAAAATAACGCGGACGTTTATGACGCCCATTGTAAAGAACTACGGTTTTTCTGCGCTCGTACTGCCACTAGTTTTTCTTCAGATCGCTTGCACCTGGAGGACGAAGTGTTCTTTTTATCCAATGTCCTTTGCATGAAATTGCTGTAATACAAGGTGGTACCGTCAGAGTTGCAAATGTCGATGTCACTGTACTACCCAGTATTTTAGGCGTACAGCCAGCGTGTATTCACGTCCCCCAAATGCATGTTCCTGCTTTCGCCAGAAGCATACAAGAGTGACTCTGAAATTTGGCAACGCGTGTTCGCCCTGCATGAGCGTTTGGTTAAATCGGCTTCCTCGTGACTTAAACCAACTGTCTGACTCCTTAGGCTCTTCTGCTTGCAGCAGGTCGGCAAGATGCATATCCTTATGTCATACAACGCTTTTGCAGTACGAAATTAGCCAAGTATTTTAGGGGCACGTATGACCCTTTGAAATATGGCGTCATTAGCGTCAACAAAATTGCGATTCAACTCTGAATAGCCAGCTTTAGGCGATGCTGCATTATTCAGCTGTTGTCTAAGTTATTCTTCATTTGTAACTGATTTGTCGGACACATCGGGGAAATTGGTCACAGAACTCTGCTTAACGCCTAATTCCGAAAGTCTCTCAAGCGTTGTCGTTTTATTACAGATTCCCAATCTACCTCCTATGAATAGAACTGCTGATTCTCATCGCTACTCAGCCTAAAGATTTAGCTCAGTTACTGAACCCAGGTATAGGATCACGTGTTATTTGTGCACATAGACCACAACAAATTACCACACGCGATGCGGTGGCGGTGTCAACGTCAGATTATTTGAATGGGCAAAATAAGTTTATACACGCTAGTCAACCATAACCCACGTGCTATTTATCACAATGCCTAGGACACAGTGAACTTACAGGTAACTGCAAATTGCGCAGTTGATGTAGGCTAAATGTGAGAACATTTTCGAAGGTTCGACACCAGATGAATTTATTATTCAAGGAGTTTGGCTGTAGTTAGTAAAGATATGAAATAACTAAACAAAACTACAAATGAAGGCCGAATAGCAATTACTCTATTTTGAGGCGTTGTTTAAAAATATGCCTCACATCACCGAACACCTGCAACAATTCCCTATCTGGTTCTTTTCGCAAAGCCTTAATCTATGAAAAACAGTTCATATATAATGTAACCTGTGGACGATATGAACACGTCGGCTGTTAACTTGTGTCAACGGCAGCTAGTATGTAATGACTGTAGATATGTGGTCCCCGAAATGAGAAAATTCCTTCCTTCTGCGCACATTTCTTATTTCACTAACCAGTCTGAAATTTAGTTTCCATGTCATATCCTACTTTCGTTTTGTTGAACTAATTCGCTATTAATCTCTTGGGGCGCATGTGGCCATTCTTGATATATCGAAACGGCTCACTGTTGACCTTACCGAATCTTTTCGGAACGACTATTACGCTCAACGAAACTATCGTTGTCAACAATCAATGTTAGGCTACTTTAATCAGTTATGTAGTCCTTCAGTAGTGGCGTAAAGATATTTAGGTCTGATCCATTTTTCACTTAAAGGATCCGTTTCCGGTCTACTTGTGACTCAACGACCGGATGAGAATCGTTTTCAAGGATGCTCAACATTTCACATTCCACTCAATAAACTTATAATCGCAGAATTATATATAATCACACATCAACGTTTTATTGGAATCTAAGACAATGGTGTGGTCTCATTACTTAGAGGATTAGACCTGACAATGACTAGAACATATGGGCTCCCCACTTTCTCAACTATTTGAAGAAGTGAACATGTGTATGCTACAAATCTCAGTGATGTTTACTTAGGCACAAATTGTACTATATCGTGTGCATAGGGAATACCCGTTCTGATTTTGGAGGATTATCTTTCCAATCAGCTAGAAAAGACGGATTACGATTAATGTGTGTGTTGTTCTTCAAAAACTGGTCTTTCTGGACCTACCCTCTAAAAACAGCCATACCACAACTGACGTGAGTCGCAAATAACAATCTGTCTTAACTCGTACATGTCGTGTGACTGAAATATGATTGCTACTCACAAATTGAGTGTTGATCAGCTTACTCATAAGTATGACCTGCGGAAAGGTTCAATCTCACATGTAATCTATCAGCTCACTTGCAGTTGTGTTGACGTCTGCATCCACAGAACACACTGGTCCATACAACAAATAACAGCTGAAAGTATGTCCATCTGGTTGGGCACAACAGATAATGATAACAGAATGAGTGAGCATATAATGAAAGCAGGTTACGTTGTTCACCACACAATATCATTTCACGTGTTACTGCGTGACCGGAATGCCAAACTGCTTGCAGTCTCCAATGCATTACTAACCAATAATTGCCATCCGACCAAGTTGATGTATAACCTGGTGACTCATGCAGTTCGTTTGCCCTGAAAGTGGTGCAAACTCCAACCATTGAATATTTTATCGTCGTTGCTAGCCCTATGTCCTATATAATTTAGTGTTTTGCGTTCGTGGCTGATAAGAGAAAAAGTAGTGTTGACGTGTCAAGATATGGGTTCCATCATTATTGGTAAATTATACCAACCAATATGAAATATTATTACAACGAGACGCTTGAATAGACAATCACAGCGAATGCATATTAGGTTTCCACATTCCATAGTCCTCAAAATCAAGAGACACACCGATTAATTTGTAGGAGTGACTTCATTGGATTCACGTGTGTCCCATTTGTCACAGATCGCTATTCCACTGCAGTCGTCAACTTCACAAACCAAGAACCACAGAGCCAGAGTCAAACAGAGGTGAGTCAAGTTATCACTCACTTATCCTGAAAGATTACGGAAAACAGGATTGCAGTATTCTATGCGAAACAATTGAAAGAACACGTTCCTAATCACAGGTGAAACGCGGATGAGTTCGCTTCAAATATTCGTCCAAGTTCTTGATAAATTCTTTTACGGAGTTTTACGCACATGAATATCTTCTTCGTCGGTGGTACAAAGCAACAAGTGTGAGAATGGTAACCACGTGCTCAAAATGGTCTGACAATGGAAATCGCAAAATGTGTTTCCCAAAAGCGTTGCAATCACTGTCTCAGATTATTTCTACATGTACTATTTCTCAGCGCGTAATTCATGGCTGTTCATCACGTTGTCGTTTACCAAATAGTTACACCTCTCTGTTCATGCAACCTATGCGCAAAATCCAAAACTGCTGGTAAGTTAGCACAATCCGCGGTTGCAATCCGTTCTCGATAATTTGATGAACTTGGTCAGAAATGTGTTAGTTTCCTTTCGTCACGCTGAAATGCACCCAGCAAGATGGTTCAGGTCTCATTTGGAATGAGACTGGTTAGCGCAATTGTGCTACACAATGGACGTGGTAGTTTTGTAAGTGGAGGGCTGCAAACAAGATAGCCCATTAATTGGGATCAACGTAGTTGAGTGCGTTCGCTTTGTAACATTTTGGTGGCAATTTGAATGCAATTCACCCAATGAACACTTTCATTCGAACTTAAGGCGCCTCTTAAAAAATGGAAGTAACATGCTGCGTTCATTTGGAAACATTATTTTTATAGCTCCAAATCGCTGAACTGCATCACCGCGGATAGAGTGTTTATTGGTAGGGCCATATCATCCGAATATTTTAAAGGATTTCCGAAGAAACAGGCCCTCGAAAGAGTAAGTATGATCAACTAAACATAATCCTACTTAACCGCGCGAGAAATGTTCCGTCAATCTAGTATAAGCAGCTCCAATATCGTTCACTTTAAGATATTTCGACGTTCGAGGAAAGATAGCTGAAATACTCAATACTAAGTTAACTACACATGTGCAATACACATCTGCATGACTCTACAATGAACCGAATATTGAATCGCTTGTCGTACAACCCTGGCATTATTCGCAGTTGTTAGATATTAACAGGTAACGAACCAAAAGCGAAACGACGCAGCATGGATTAAATATATGCAATAAGTTGGAGTGTGATAAGTACTGACTTTGGAAAATGTGGATTATTCCTATGCATAGTTTAACAACCACAAAGGTGACGAAAACAGGTTTCTCCATTGTGTATCAGCATCAACAAGAATGCACCTTGCTTATGAATGACCAGAATGGTATAGCATTCCCGTAACCATGGAGGTACAATGATGGGGTTGCATGAAACTGTGAATAGTTCATTGTCTTGGAGAGCATTCCGGTTATTTTATGCAAAACAAGCGCAAAATGAATAGTCCTGTTTTAGAAAGAAAAGAGTGAAGATTCACTACGTGTTAATTGTTCAAAACAGGTCCATCTTCTGTCAAGTGCTAGAGTCAATCAGAGGTAGATCGACTTAACAATCAACTAACTCATCAGATTACGGGAAACAAAAACACAGTTTTCTATATAAAACACAATTGAGGGAACACGTTTATAACAATAGGTGAAATGTGAGTAAGTCCGCCTCAAATATTCATCCAAGACTGATAAATTTCTCTACGAAGTTCCATCTGAACGAATATCTTCTTCTTCGATAGCAGAAAGCAATAAGTGTGTAAATTGTAACCACGTTCCCAAGAATATCTGGCAGTGGAAGTCGCAAAATGTTTACCAAAAGCGTTGCAATCAATGTTTCAGCTTACTTCTACATTAACTATATCCGATAGCATAACTCATGGCCGTTCTTCACGTCGCCTTTTAACAAACAGTTACATTTTTAGAAGAGACCCGAATACGAAAAATCCGGACTTCGGAGGAATTTGAACCAGCGACAGAAACAGCATGCCCAAACGCGGCAAATACTGTACTTATCAGTTACGTCTCTCTTTTGCTAAACCTATGCGCAACATCCAAAACTACTGGCAGGTTAACATTGTCCGCGTTCACAATCACTTCTCAATAATTTAGTGAGCTTGGTCAGAAATGTGTTAGCTTCCTTCTGTCGATCCCACACACATCACGCTGAAATGTTTCCACCAAGATGGCTCAGGTCTCCGTTACAATAGGGTTGGTTAGCGTAGTTGTGCTGTTTAATGGAGGGGGTAATGCAGCAACTGGATATCTGCAAACTAGGCAGCCGATTCATTAAGAACGATGTGGCCGAACGTCTTTGCTTTGTAATACTTCGATTGTGGCCTGAACACAAATCACCCAATGACCAGTTTCACTTGATATCAAGGTGCATTTCTAAGAAACTGAATTCACATTATAATTTTAATTCGAATTATTCAGTTGACAACCGTGAATTATGACAGCGCACCATACTGAAGTATATGGTATTCTTAAAGACGTCCAGAGGGTTAAAGCGATTTTTATAGAACTTCCAAGGAATAAAGCTATCAGATAGCTTTTATTGTTCTACCGAGTATTATCCCACCTATATGTGGAAATCATTCTCACATTCCATTCAAGAAAACTCCAAAACTCTCAAACAATAATCGTTTGGAGGTACATAGAGGTTCGAGGAAACAGATATGAAATCATTACTAATTGCTTTAGGGCGCAAGTGAGTAAATTCTGCACGCCTACAATGAGCAGAAACTCAACTAACTTGTTAAACACTACACATATCGTGAATTGATATTTGCTTGCATGTAACGAACCATCAGGCGTTGTTACAACATATCGACAAATTAAGCAACAAAGCTTTATAAACTCTCTGTCGTAAATTTCTACCGTGGAACTACTCGTGATGTACATTGATTTAGCATTGATTACCTTACTTATTTGCAGTGAGTGTTGCTGTGACATATCTAAGAAAACTCAAAAGATTACGCACTTTTCAAACGGCGAAACGCTACAGAAATTCAATATGCTTTTGAGATTAGATAGAGATGAATAACTTTGTAAGATGCGACTTATGAAAGAGATTCGTGAGGATGACAAAAATGGAGACATATCCATTGTGTATCAGCATCAACAAGAATACACTTTGCTCATGAATGACTGGAATGAGATTACATTTCTGTAACCATGGGTGTACAATGAACGGGTTGCAACAAAGCTCGAATAGTTCATTGTCTTGGAGAGTATTCTAGTTATTTTATGCAAAACAAGCGCGAAATGAATAGTTCTGTTATAGAAAGGAAGAGTGAAGATTCAATACGTGTTAATTGTTCGAAACGAATCCATCTGCTGACGACTATGTATAGAGTTAATGCATGCGAACAAGAGAATTTTGTTCAAGTCAGTTAACCATTACAGAGGAGAACGATGTTAATACGCTGGTCAATTTGTTTACTGGACATTTTCTGTGAACTCATGAATAAACGACATACGCGTGGTAAATTTCACATATATCGCCTATGGTATTAAGCTATGAAACCTAGCAAACTAGCCTTGTTTTCACTGGTTGTATGAATGTATACGTAACTTTGCAGTTGAAATTAACAGTCAAAAACTAGGCAGTACTCCGAAGCCGCAATTAGGTCAGATGTGAGAGGAGTTCATTCGTCGGATTTCCACAGCAGTTCTCCGCTTTCTACAGTCGGTGAGAATGCAGAAGCTTCTAAGATTTGCTTACTGTCCACCTACTTTACAGTCAAACGAATGCTTCCTCGACGAACAGACTGAGTAGCGGTGGGCTCACCGATCTCTTTCATTGCTGCTAAGTTATTGTTGCAAGATTTAGAAGAGAACTTGCTTTGCAGCTCGATGATAGACTAGCGATAATATACACAAAACAACTGATAAACTTGTGAAACGCAAAAAATCTCTCGATCAATACAACCACTTTGCAATTGAGCTAGAATAAATGAGCCAGAAACTGAAGTGTCAAGACTGGAGAATAAGCTGACGGTCTGATGGCAAGCTGGACAAGAGACAGTGGAGGGAGAAAACACCCATTTCAATCAGTACCTAACTTTTAACTCAGAACATGTCATTTATGTCAGGGAAGCAATTGCATCTGATCTGTTCTAAGCGGCTTCGGTACTAACCACTTTCGAGGATCAGCTATCGCAGGAATGAAATCGTCGGGTCAACATGTTCACACCATGTCACAGATATTGTGGCAAAATCTTGCGTCCATCTCAGTTGATAACCTTCAACGAGGTTAGCGGGTCAAAGAATTGACTGTTGTCTACCGTTATTCCCTATGGAGGGAAAACCGAAATAAACTTGAAGCATCCTCAAGCATTGTAATATCAGAATAACATATGAGGTCACTCACACGTCGAAGCATACTTTAGTCAACTTGATGAATAAACGGTCCACTCTGAGGGGGTGAGAATCTGTGTATTGCTTTGAGTACAACGATCGTCAAGCTTGTTATACCGAAGATACCACAAGTGAGCTAGAGGCACGCACGTAGGGATGTGTAGGTTGTATCAGAAATCCTTTCAATGAGATTCAAAATCTGTGAAAATTGGAACGTGGTTTGGTAATTGCTGCACCACCAGTCTTCACCAACACCAAGTGGACTTTGACCATCCGAATCTGTTTAATATTGGTTTCCTTAAAGTCACAGAACGGCCAATGGTAAAAGCTCAGCTGATCCCATAATTTACTTCTGTCAATAATCCACCATAATCCACTGAGTAGATCAAAATGACGCCACGGAAAAAATGATTGTGTTGTCTTTGTTACACATCCTATCCCGAATGGCCGACACATCGACGAACACATTCTCTCACATACACACTTTTACTAAATGTTCAGTCTATTCTTTACCTAGGCAATTCACTGTTTGACCTCACGTGATCCACAAACACGTCGATTCTGTTGGCAACATCTTTACACACCATACATGGAACCATGTGTTGTAGATTTTTGCTTAAAATCTCGTGATAGGCTCCGTCTGATGGGGTCGATTGTCTGAAAAACCTATAACATTTAGTTCACCTCGTTGTATTTTAACCAAATAATTACTCAGTAACAACTGTTTAATCAAGTGACTGGTTTGAAACATGAGAAGTTGACAGCAAATCTGATATACAGTGCATTCCAGCAACAGCCCCGATAATTGCAGTCAAGTTAACTATGGACAACTTGACAATTTACTAGCACAGCTGAAGTTCAATATGTTGACAAATCCACAAGGTGACTAGTAGAGAACTTATAACTGTTGAGATGGTGATGTGATTTATAGACAAAGGGCAGAATTCGACCTTTACGGAGATCTGTTCACTAACTACATAAATGATCGGTTAAAAAACACATGCAATCATCCAGAAAATTGACTGATGCTTGGCGGTATGGCATGTTTCATATCAATATCACCGAATCTTCCCGGACTCTTACAACCCACAATATTTCGGCTATGTGAATTTTCCAACGCTTTATTACAAAGCAAATATACCAGCCATTATTCAAGTTTGCTACAATCAGGTGTCAGAGAGTTGTCTGTTTATGATTCCTAATTTTTGTATATACGATGATAGAAAGACGGTTGTATCAACGTTGAAAACCTGCACTTTACACAACAGGCAGTTACAACGAATAGCCTAAGTACGTCTTAGCTATCACCACATCTCTGTAGAATTGAATTCAAAACCTGATAGAACATGCTCAACTTGTAAGATTCTACACGGTATCAATTCCACTGTGATCAAAACCAATTAGTCGATACCCGAAACTGTCCAGTTTGCAACAGTCTACAGCAATACCTCGAAACACCAACAGTTCACGGTATGTGCTTAACTGTTTCTTGT
>JTDE01003482.1:1872-32092 GCA_014338405.1 Paragonimus skrjabini miyazakii
TCGCGGTACTATTCGGGACCGAGATTTTCGTGTGAATTATTACCGGGACGAGAATCTGATTTTATCGAGCGTACCACAATACCGAGATCGAACCAGTGTACCGTTTAGGAGGGTTTACAACAAATGGTAGAGATGGCGCAGATTCCTAATATACTTACAAGTAAAACTGCGATACCTACGCCAACACACTAACTTTGATGCTAGTGGCTTGTAGTAAATTTACATTCACAAGGTAATGTGGACCAGGGCGGTGGTATTGGCAAGGCAACTCTCACGCCGCGGGGAGTTTAGGATTTTGGGGACGTCGAAGGTGATCTCACTACAGATGTCATAGTAAACTGTAGTGGACAAATGAGCGTGCGCTGAACTCTCGTCCACTAACAATTTAATACGTCTTTCCTGAAGATCACTCGATACGTAGTTCAAACAGGCATCGAACTATAGAAGGAAGTGAGGTTTGGAAACAAACCGTATATTTCCAGCAATGTTCGGAAATATGATAAGTAGTTAGCTCTAGCCTAATCTGGGACCAGCGGTGGCAACTAACAGGAAGAAGACAAGAAGCGCGAGATGGGCCACAGCCCACGCGGCGGCATTCAAAAGCGCGCCATGCGAAAAGCGCGTGGAACTTTCGATCGAATGTGTCAAGCGACGCTCGAAAAGGTTCGGTTAAACGACCTCGAAGAATAAAATAACAGATGAGTGGTTAGGCGACAAACGCCCTGCAACATTGCCAGCTGGAATGCAACAACTCATCGGCAACTGGCACATGGACGAATCCCTCATCAGCGAACTTTGACTTAACAGATAACAAGAAGCAACGTAAACAATGATTTCCACTGCTCGCCGAAACAGAGAAAATCGCTGATCAAGTAGTGGAGCGTTTTCAACCACTACCGGGTTGCTTGAGTGTACCATACCCCAGTTCATGTTCCACGACAAACATGCGCGGTTCCGACAATGTGGCTACCTCAAAACCTGGTCCAACATACACTGAGGCTGTGAGAACACAAATCGCAATCTTTACGACACAGTTCGAACGAAATCTCTTTAAACCGTTCCTCAGGTTGTCCATCTGGTATGTCATCCAGACGACATATACCGCGGTCAAAAACTGACCAACCAAGCCACACGGTACACCAGATCCTGCATCTACGTATTATCAAGGAGATGCAAACTCAGCGGCTTACCTTTAACAGCAGACAATGTCGTCAGCGTTTACTCTCCTCGTCGCCACATCTTTATACGGGATATAGGAACCAGACACACGTTCCTGGTTGATACTAGGTCGCATATTAGTGTTTTCGTCTGCAAAAGATGGGGTGCCGTGCGGCGAATAGCACCCCAATAACAACACAGAGACAGCGGTCTTGAGCTCCAAAGCTGAGCTTCCGGTGGACACTCCGCTGAGTTAGTACAATTGCCGCAGTACCTTTCGCCATAATCAGCAGCACTTTTCTCAGATATTTGGACCTTCTGGTCGACACGATACGCCGCACGTTCATCGAGTCCAGCTCTCGGCAAAGCATTTGCGGCCATAACACCCAAATATGTCCAACCCGCAGCAACTAGGTAATTTGTGGATCTCTTCATTCAGTTCACGCAACTCGTTTGCACTTCGAACCGTAACAAAATAAAAAGACGAATTGTTTATTTATACTTTCATGCCCTCGCAATTATTCGATGCTTTACCAAGTCTGCATCCCAAACTGCGTTGTTCGGGTTCACATGCTAGCCCTTTTCTTTTTTAGTAGATCCTCGTACCGTCTGAACCAGGCATTAAGCATCAGGCTGGTATGGACATTGTAACGAAACCTGATGATGCCACTCGCGACAGCGTCAACTGATTGTTTCCCACCAGACAACGCCAGTGGGGTCAAGTTCGATGTAGATAAACGATTAGTAAGCACGCCCGTTGGCCTCAGCTGCTTCGCTAAAAGAGGTCTCAAATCAGCCGATTCGTAGATTGCAATCTAAGAACACTAGACCCGTTTGTTAAAATGTTGTCTATGAGTACGTAAGCTGACTATAATAGATAATAGAACGGTTAACGACACGGCGGATAACGGCAATGAACAACGACCGACGGAATATACACAATTAACTCGGTACTTCCAGACCAACTCAATTACCCAAGGCTAACGCATGAAAACGGGGCGAAAACTGACCTTCAAACATAACTTTGTTATACCGCTCAGTCCGATGACAACATGATCACGAACCGGTTAATATTCATGAGGTTTGTGAAAAACGAGAGAGCAAAGCAGAGAAATGACTCGGATATAAGTCCAGAGGACAGCCCGAGACCCTAATCAAGAGACAAGCGTGTAGGCAGGTTAACAAAAGTAGCATCGACGGTTGAGAACGTCAGTTGAAGGCGCAGGAGCACATATTCGTGCAAACTTTGAAGGTTAGTTGGGACAGTAATGTGTTAAACCTTTCGCAACGCAAATAAAATGACATTTCTGAGGAATTGAAGATATTCCCAACAAGTTACGACCCTACCAGTCTGCAATGAAGCAGATAAGTTGGTTTCGTCGACAGCAATCCGAAACGTTCTGAAAGTAGCCCTATGATCTCCGTGCCAAACTTATGAAGTCTGTGGACATAGATAACTATTTAAATAATCCGAATTCCTGAAGTTCTGCTAATGATTTAAATCATGCTCAGTTGATTTAATAAGAAAAGTAGACTCAACGTGACTGCGAAGTCTTGATTACCGGTTGGATGAAATGAAGTGACTGTTTACTCCCCTGTCAAAATGATCGAGAAAGCTGAATATTGTTTACACATGGTTGTGACTGAGCGTTTAAAACTGACTGTTCAGTCACGCCTAGTCCGAGTTTACTGGAGTTGTGATCGGCCCCGTAATATCACAAAAGCCGGTGAATTCCAAGTGCGAAACAAAGGTCTAGCGCTTTCTTATGAAATGAACCAGTTTATCCGAATGCGAAGGCAGCGACCGTGTTTGGTTGGCGTTCAAGTTGAAGCAGCTGTTATACTCACACAGAACTCCTGCAAAGGGGTATAAAACCTAGCATTTTGGTGTCGATCTTTCATCGTGTGGGTTCCAGGGTAGTTATGGTGATACGCAGAAACCAATCATCACAGCGATCATCCCCAATGAACCCAACAGAATCAACCAGTGAACACACTAAGCCACCTCTCGATACAAGGTAAAGCTTGTGATGCAATCCGGCAGCCGGTGATAGAACGGATTGGCTTTCAATTTTCACCGCCAAACCATGTTCACAACACTACTAATTCTTAAGAGAACGAGATGAGACGGTCAAAAAAGGTCTTTGAATGGCGGAAACATCCCAGGCGAAGAGTTCAGTGCTGAGCTTCGAAATTGTACACAAAGTCTGACGAATTATCATTTATCTCTTCCTGCTTGGTCTCTTTAAATAACACCGCGGAATGTACCAGCAATCAATAGGAGGAAAAGCAGGTTGATGAGAAAACGGGCGAAGACGCATCGGTCAGACAACCTATATCAATAAATGCTCGGCCTCGAATGTATGTTCAAAGGAATACTCTAGAGTTGTTTCTTGGAGTAGCCAAGTTCATGCAAACGGATGTATACGAACGGTGAGGAAGACAATAACTACTTGGTGAACGCGTAAATATGACTAGTAATCAGCCATCGCATAGATTGTAGCTAAAACAGGTCCTTTTTATCGTTTTCCAAAGATGTGAACTACAAGATTTATAGCGGTTCGTCAAACCCAATCATTCTACCAGATCCATAAGTGTTGCCGCTGTAGGAGACTGTAATTGCATCGACTGCCTGCTTGACCTTTCATGAATACTGTTCCATTCACCCAGTCACTAGTTCTTACTCCACTCTATACGTGGTCCACATTCATTTATCTGGTTCCACATAATTCCACGAAGAACGGTATATCTGCAAATACATTTACCAATCAGCTGAAAATTTTTAAAGTGCGGCTTGGATTTATCCGTCTGGATTGAAGAGTGCGGAGACTTCACGATAGAGAAATGCTATCGTTTCCACATCGAAAGTAACTTCACACTAACTGCATTGTTATCCTTTTGTCTAGCAGTGTACGTTGTTCTTGAGATGGTGTCCGGTCAATTGGAGCCATGAGGATCGCGTGGAAAACAGATCAATCAAAGAAGCACCGATATTTAACTAACATCACCTGGGCGATCGGTAGTGCTGAAAACCGTAGTGAATCGAGAGCCGAGCGTATCTTGTCTTTCATGGTCTAGCTGAGAGTTGGTGATTGCTCTTGTTCAAAGGTGCCATTTTTAAGCTCCATTGTAGTGACCTGGAGATTTCACAGGTAGGCCAGTGAAATCTCCAGGTCGCTACACCATGTCACTTAGTGATGATGCGGTTGTTACACTGCATCTATTCATCGTCACAGTACCAGCGTAGGCTAAGTAATCCCGCCAGTGTCAATAACGGAAAAGCAGTGCAAAAAATATTCATTACAAATCGAAAAAGTAAAAGACAATACAGAAAGCTCTGAATTTCACATTTTAAAAGATACGGAACAAGAGCACGCGAATGTCACAGCCAATAAAACACGTGTCAAGACATCCAAATAAAATGAAAAACAAGCTGGACCCCAGTCAACAATCGCCGAACCTTCACATTCCATAGAAAATTTGGAGAGTTGACCGAAGGAAAAAGGTATTGGAACATTCCATAAATGTAGCGAAAACTGTCATGATATGTATGGAGGGAACGCGAACTAGATTCACGACATGGAAAGCTTTTTTTATCGAAAAACTTCCGGAGGAAAGAAATAAACGGCCAAGCACAAAAACGGACAAACACTCATGTATGAGCGGTGGCAGTTAGTCAAATTAGACAGAGGGGGAAAGCGCCGGTCGATGTTTGGCAGCCAAACTGGCCGCATGAAAGGATGCGTTGTGTTACGGGATACGGTTGACGGCATGCCGGTTGACACGGTCAGATAAATTTCTTCATATGTCATCTAGTGGTTATCACTTCGACTGCCCAGCCGAAGGCTCGTCAGTAGTATTCTGGGAACAAATGTGCATGAAGCATACCTTAGTGTCTGAACAACTATTTGCGAGTATAAATTCTTATACGGCACAAAAACCACGGTTGTAAAACGCTTGCCGAGAAATTTGCGAACGTAAATTGCACGTAGACAAAATTTGCAAACCGAAATCATGATTTTAAACGGATAAACATCTCGCAATCAAGTACTCTTTCGCAGGTAAATCAGGGTCAACCATGTAAGCTGGCAAAAAATTGGGCTCATGCAACCGCAAGCTGTGCAGCCAAAAAAACAAGCCCCTGGAGAAATTCAAAGCTGTTTCGTTTTTTTTTTAAATGCGTCTTTGAGCAGGCAAGCGTGAGATTGAGTAAGCAGAAGAACGCAATGGACACTTACAAATAAAATAGGGTAGGGCTAGTCGAATCAGTTTGGTTAACTGGATAACCCATCACCGGTAAAAGGCATATAGGAAAGCTCAATAAAAGTGGTAGATAACGGTAAATGTTGCTGATCGTCACCCGAGCTTTGCTGTAGATGAGAGAAAGAAAGTAAAGGTGATAGTAGCCAAGAAGTCGGTTGTGAAATTTGAAATGTGTGTTCGGTGTTCAAATGGAAAGTAGGTCAAATCGAAGCGGCTAATATCAATCAAATTCATAGAATAATTTGCCTGCAACTCTGACATCTAGGAAGGTTAAATGAGATGAGTGCAAATGTGAACACTAGGTGAGCCACTGGTGTGGACATTACACGACTAACATCTGATAAGCTAGCTATTAGCAAACATTTGAAGGTAAGAGGTGAAGTGAATCTATTGTTTTCTATTTGAGTGAATATGTTTTAGTAAGCCAACAACGGAGCATCTAGATTTCAAAAACCGAAACTTGCGAGTTTAGAAAAGTAGATAAAATAAGGTGTCATGAGCACAATATGGGTAAGAGTAAAGATGATGCACCCTTGTGAATATGGAGAACAGATTAGAGACTGGTTCACGAGCTACATTACGGGTGCATGACTACTCGCCTCTCGATCACACACAACAAACACGTATGCAGACACTCGTATCACAGATATACAGTCAGAAGTCCGATTATTTGTTACGGGAAGTTCCTGGTTCACGGTCATCAGATGAGCGCGCATTGTGACAAGGAGGTGTGAATGTACTGGGCTGAATTGATTGGCAATGGGGGGAAAAGTAACTCGTTACACCAAGAAAGAACACAGCACGAATAAGACGAACGGAAATGTTTAACCTTGACAAGAAACCACCTTTGACCTAAACAGGCTGGTTACAAGGATGGTCTATTCAGAATACCAACACATATACTGTGCACTCCAACAACACCACGTCACGATAGTCCAGAGACACCATATTTGCCAATGACAAGTTCACGTGTAAAAAACAAAACTCCCGTTATATTTTTTTACCGGTTACTTCAATATCACAGTGCGAACCTAACTGCCCACTCACGAGCAATATGGTTTGATAGTTCATCCTAATTTAACTAGCAGCCAAACGAAAGTTCACAGTTCAGTTCGCCTGTCAAAATATTGCTATAGATCGACTGTTTTGATTGGAATGATGTCCTCCTTACACTACCCTTTTAAATCGACTAAGACCACAAGAGTCCGATCTGTATAAGATATTTACCATACTACATGCTTCTACCTATCTCACCATTAAACACAGCCCACGATGGACTTCTTGCAAGTTTGAAACAATCCGGTGAGGCGAATGATAGGATGGAGCGTCGAGACAGAAAACTGTTTTACAAACCCAAGCCATATAGTTCCTATCTCTGCCCTGTAAGTATTACAAAGTGAGGTCAGTCGGGAGCAAGATAGACAACATTGAAGTGGAGATTTCAAAGTAAAGATTTAACAACACGAAAATCTCTCACCGTGTCGGAACACTTGAAGATTTGACACACCAATAAAGATGGAAGGTAGCAACCATACGTGTTTAGGCGTGGGCCCAATGA
Organism: Paragonimus skrjabini miyazakii; assembly: GCA_014338405.1. Taxonomy (NCBI): domain Eukaryota; kingdom Metazoa; phylum Platyhelminthes; class Trematoda; order Plagiorchiida; family Troglotrematidae; genus Paragonimus; species Paragonimus skrjabini miyazakii. The sequence continues at coordinate 8,852 of JTDE01003482.1, forward strand.
AACTTCAAATAACGTTTTAAAATCGACCTGATCATTTTGTGCGGAAAATCATACTGCGTCAGCTACTACTCGGTAGACGTAAAACGAAAACTAGAGGTGATACAACGCCTCTTAACTAACGGATTTTAACTTAGCCTACTATTTAAGTCTAAAGAAATGGAAGCGTTTGTGCAGTAAAGATTTATACAGACGCAACATGCACAGTAGAGAAAGCGTGATAAAAAAATTCGAAAATTCCAACAATCTCTTCTAACACAAATGAAAAAGATTCTCAGGAACCGTTTTCCTGTCTAAATAGCTAACAGAACAAGTAATTTCCATTTTATCAGCGTGTGGTGAACAGCTCACAACAGCGATGAGTAGTGCGTGATCTGACTGCGTATACGCAGGAGCAATCCCCTGGTATGTACGAGCGGGACAAAACACACTCGTCTTAAACACGGAAAAACCACGGGCCAATGACAAGAGTCGGAATAAACTTTCAACCGAACACGGACCAATTAGACAAGAACTAAGATGACCACTGCGTGGAAACGAGCACCTTTGCACACGCTTGTGTATGTTCTGCAGTACATGTTAGCTATCACAATAACCTAGACCTTGTTACCAGCAGCCTTTTGGACACAACAAATGCAGCTCTGGTTAAGACAATGTGTGAGACTAGCTGTGCCTCCTACTTTCCATAGAGCAGATGATAAAACAACATAACGATTAGTACTTGACAAGGATTGTCTTACAACCGCTGAGCGGATTAGTGTGATGACCAAGATATTTGCGTGCATTGTCTTCTACTTGCTACATCTTGAATTACGTACAGTCAACATACTGAATCCAGCTAGTCAAAATCGTGAACAATTCAGTAAAGATAGAAAATATGTGCAGTTTATGACTTTTGACGAAGATTACGTACAAATCTATCTCATACGGATCAGAAAAATGGAGACAAGCTTCTTACAACTACAAGGTATGACAAAACACCGAACACATGATTCACACGGAAGTACATTAATTTAGTTTTCTGTCCAGATTATAACAATCAACGTTATTAATTAGCCCCGGAAACGAAAGGGCATGGTGTGTAGATACGTAGTGAAAAACAGAAGAAATTCTGTTGCCACTCGGTTGTTTGGATCAGAGGACGAAAATCATTGTGATACAATATACAATGACAGAAGTGACAGGAACCACGCGGTGTCTGTATGCTCATACAACAAGGCATGCTCAGACTGTGCCGGAAACAATCAATAAGCATGTATTTGTATTGGCGATTGAACACAATTAGGACAGAGTTTTTGATGAGACAATAGTGGAGTAAGCGGAACACAAAACACGTACTGTAACACGCACACATTACTGTCAATAAGAACTTGACAAATACTCACCGGCAGATCGGAACCAGCGGTTTCAATGGGCAAGAGGAAGGACAAAACGCTGCACAAAATGCCGACTACGGCATACAGACTAAGAGCACCAATCTGAGACACTTCAGGCAGCATGACTTGTGCAACGTAGGGAGTCAAAATGGCACCCAGTCGAGCAATAGAACTGAATGATCCAACCGCCATCGCTCGAACAGATGTTGGATAGACCTGTGAGGGAGGCGAGTTCACAGAAATGTTAAGTAAACTTGTGAAAACGGAAGCCAAATCATTTACACCACAATGTTGACGTGTTCCATCAGGCATGTCATTATGGAGGTACAGAATTCAAGGACGGGATATCCAATTCTAAAAAAGAAACTATCTTACATTGATCATAAACGAAGAATTCCGCCTTTGTAAACGTCACGTACATTGCTTACCAATGTGCCCAGAGACGAACTATACCTTGGCATACTTCATGGCAAAATGTACAATTATCAACTCCAGCAACGGTACGGTTAACGGTCAACAGCTTTGACCTGAAAAAACTCGTTCCCCACATGCCTCTACTTAACTTAAGAAAATATTGGTACACATCAATAACTGCATATCTAACTAACTTATCCTTTATAATGCATAATAACTGACAATATGAACCCATATCAGTAACTAGTACTCATGTCAACTAAGACGACTGATAGCGCGTGAATGGTAGTAACATTACACAACCCAGTGTTCCTCCAAAGGAATCCGTGATGACCGATCAACCGACACAGTTGTTGGAATACAGCAGCATACAAATAATCTCCATTCTATTATTTTACCACAACACAGAGTAACTGAAAAAAACGTTAGCTAACAAGATCAACGCACTATCACTTTTGCGAGCCGAAATCAAGCCCAAGTTTATACGTGCAAGACAAAAGTGACCGCGACTAATGGCACAGTGTTAATCAGACAAGATCAGCCTGTCAGATGTCTGGTTCCTGTTTTCATTCGTTGTTGATATGCACATTTTATATTACATCGGCTAGTTTTGCATAAGCTACTGAAGTGAGTAAATCTAAATATCAATGTAGTGTTACAGGTATGTTTACCACCCCACTTCCATTTTAAGGAACAGCATGAATGATACTCAGAGATAGAGTTTTGGTATGAAATTTCCAAGCACTCGACCGGGCCTAGTAGCTTAATAGTTAGAGCACATAAAGGATAAGGGCATGCAAGTCCTGTCGTTAGTCTGAATTCAACCGAAGCCTAGATGTTTCACAAGTTCACCGTAGCATATATAACGCATCTGCGGTACTATTCACATTGAACTCATTATACTAGATTTTAGACGGCAAAAACATGCGGTTGCCTTACCTCTGTGGTGTATAGATAGGTGAGACTCAAAAGTCCAGCAGAGAAAGCACGGACCATGAACAGAACTCCGGTCATTGCCTCTTTCGACATGCACACGTAAAGCAAAAAGAACATGAAGCCAGTGAGACCGTTCCATAATCCCATGGTGATCTTCCGTCCGAAGCAATCTATCACAAGCACCAGGAGCGGAATATCTATGAGGAGAGACGAGAGAGAAATCCCAACGGAGTACAAAAGCAACTAGAAAGTAATTTGAGCCAATCTGACACAAGCTCGATATAACTGAACTACCGTTCATGTAACGCTTCCAACAGATAGACGTCACTGAAGAGGAAAAGATATTTCCATGGTCGCGTCGATCCGGGTAAAAATCGTCGACTGGACAGACGTGATCTACCACATCACTAGTTTAACACGATGAATGAGACCATGCAAGGTGAGACAATTACGATTCTCGCCACTAAAAACCTGCTAGCCTATACAACACCACTTCAAGCGATTATCATAAGACGAGATCGTTAAACGAACAAAAGCTAGTGACAGTTACCAGTTCCAAGTGAGATCCGACTGTCACCTCCAGTTCATAAATCCAGACAATGAAATGCAAGCTTGTTAAAAGAGATTCAGGATGGAATCACAGCTCCAGAATATGGGGGTGATTTACATGAACCCGATAATAAAGTTTCGTATCGAAAAACGATTCTTCCCCTGCGTAAATCGAGTTTTATTTGTGTGGAATGAATGCTCATCGGCGAAAGGTAGACTATTAATGTCTCTTCAAAATAACACCTAGTTGTCCTTTGCCAACTTTCATCATTACGGTAACGGCGGACAGCATTTCGCGAAACAGCGGTATCGCGTGCAGTCCGAAGTTGTACTTGAATAAATGAACACACAGAGCCCACTTCAAATAGTGAATACCCTCCGGGAATAACAAAATGTCCGAAATAGAGTACAGAATAGGTAAGTTGTCGGTTGAAATGGTACTACTAATTACGTTTAAGTAGACTAACACGGGTAGGTCACACATATAAACACCTGAAATGCAGTGTGAAGGTCTGTGTCAACATGATTCTAATGAAAACCGAACCATTAAAGCCGGGATTTACTATCCTTCCGCTAACGTAATCCATTTCCTTAAGTGGACATCGAAAATGGTGTGTTTGAATTTTAGTGGACACTGTTCTGAACACATACAACTTTAATACACCAATGCGCTTCCTTCGAACAAATTCACCAACTAATGTTAGGTTGTCAAAACTCAGATAGAATAATTCGGAGACAGCAAATAGTCACAGGGGTTATCATGAGACAATTAGGAACTGGAAGTCTTTCAATTTAGTTAGATGTCTTAAAAAACAAATGGAGAGAACCCATGATAATCGGTACAAGCCAACAGTAGTTGCTAACGCCTGTCATGCAACTATGTAGAAGGAAACAAGCCCTTAAGTACAGGGGAAATATGACAAAAAACGCACGAGTGACCCCTGGGAACGGTTCGAGTGGTGATAACGTTCATAGATCACTTACAGTTGCTCTGTAGCCTGCAAATTACATGGACGTATTTGCGGGGAGTACCTGCTGTGAAAAAGACCGCCATTCAGCTGAATTATCGGGACTGACGGGTTTGGAACTTGAAACGGTGTCTGAACAAAAAAAATATACTTGACTAACGTTGCTGTCACAACCGGTTAGCATAGAGAACGGACGGCGTTTCTGATCAGTTAACTTATGCAGTTTAACGGAAGGGAGATGGTTATGAGAACAAAAACGTACAAGACGAAACATGAACGTATACTCAAGCAGTCCGTTTGATAGTGCAAACAAGCCTCGTTCTGATATTTGTCAGCTCAGTTGGACCACTGACGAGAAATGAAAACATGATGAAATCGAAAACACACTGAATGAAATAAATCACTTTTGAAACAGTGTAATTAAGATAAACGTCTACAAATGCTCAGTTCTCATACGGTCGGTCTAACTTACTGACAAATTCACCCACGGAAGAGATAATCATGGCTAAAAAGTCGTCGTTGGACAATTCTTTGCAACAAGACGCATCCAGTTGTGCTGCAGTACCATGACTCCAATTCCCATGGAAGTTAGGCGATTGTTCCCAATCTGAATGAAGAAGGCAACCGACAGGTATATCCACAGAGTGATGGGTGCAACAAGGAAAAAATGACATGAATGGAGAAAATTGTTCCCGTAAGAAATCGCCTGAAAAGCCTAAGGAAGCAACAACGATATTCGAACTACTAAGTAAAATACAATTAATGTTTGTGAAACACGGTTCGATTTATGCGTCAAAGTGAACATTTTTCCTTTTATGAGTAATTAGTTAACTTACAGCATTCAAATCACAAGGTATTTGCTGCCATATGTGACATAAGGTCCCGAGTACGCTAAATACTGTCATTTTGCCTAAATCTGGATGCAAGCAATTTCAGTAACTGGCGCTTGAGGCTGCAATCGCACGAAAGGCAGCCAGGTATTGTTACCACCAAGATATCGAGAGGTTTTGTATTGTACAACTTTCTCTATCATGCAATACACAGGGTGTTCGAACCGTTAAAATGTGCGAACCTCGGCATTATCAGCCAGGACAAGACTGCAGTCAACTTGGGAGCATACATACACGAGATGCTGAGCCTCGTCAGCCTGTAATTTGTAACACTAAACTCAAGGCACTCGCTAACCGAGTTATTGCCCTCACGGCGGGTATATCCGATGAACTGCCTAAGCTAAGTAGACAGATGTGAACTCCTAGGTAAACTAACCAACAACAGTTGCAACCGGACACAGCTGCAAATACACTGGGGCATAGTAGTTCCAGTAGCGGTATGTTTGTGTTGTAAACCCACCTAAACGATACGCTGGTTTGTCCTTGCTATCGTAATGCGCTTGGCAGAATCCGGATTCTCCTCCCGTTAATAATTCGCACGAAAATCTCGGTCCCGAAAAGTACTGCGACTGTCCCCGTACTCGCTACCAAGACAACCCAAAAGACGCGAACAAAAAAAGAGCTTTGTTCCGCCCCAAAACGTGTGCGACAAATGCGACAAGTACAAAGTATTTATAGGGCGCGTAATGACCACACATTACCAAGACACCAAAGGGAACAATTGCCGAAAAAAAAGAATTAGGGTCACAGATGAGCCTAGCGGTATAAAAAGTCTCGACCGCTTTGAACCGTTCCGCCAGGTAGGACTGAGTCAATCGTTTTTTTCTTTCTCACGACGGAGGCGGCTTGGAATGATAACAGGGTGGGCGCCCTAACAGTTTGAAACAAGTCCCTTAGCTGGAAACCCACTACGCGTCAGCCTTTGCAAACAGGCTCGGATATTGTACAAGAATGAAGGCCAGGGTTGTAACAAGTCGAGATGCCGAATGAGCATCTCGCCACGGGCGTCCAGTAACTTAGAATGCCCAACCAGATGTGGATCGCAAAATGGACCGGCTTCGGGGGACAGGTACCACGCAGCCAGTCAACTACTTTGCGTGGGCGATGCCGACTGTAGTAGTTAAAATGGATAGTGAACGCGTATGATTCCATACCAATTTCTCAACCGGGCTGTCCTTTCATTGTGAGTTTTCAGATTCTGGCAGACGATTAGTTTAGCTCTTATACATCCATTGGACAGGCAGCTCACAACTTGGGTGCCATTAAAACATCAGTGGAGCTTAATACAAAGCATTAATGACGACAAAACGTCAGTTTTTTAGCTTGCAAGTGATGAAAAAAAAGCAACAAAATTCGATTTTGTGAAAGCAAGCAGGCTATTGACTACAACATGCTTGAGGATGTTTCTAACACGTGGCTCAGATGGTTGTGTAGTTTCAACGTGACAGACAGAACCTTCCAACACTAACCAACACAGGGTAGCGTTTAGACATTGAGTAAATATGTTATTGATTTCCTCCGATCAGTATGCGATCCGGTAGACTCTTCATTTGCGCACGGGGCAGGTGGCTTAATCATTGTGCACATTTACTTTTCCGAGTGTAGGTCAACCAATCACAGGCCGCTTAAACAAATGATAGAGTACTGTGCATTTGCACACAACGGTCATACAATGAAAGCATAAACAGATCTACGTGGATAGCAAACAAGTCCCAGCCATATAAACTGACAGATCTCATACGGGCGCTGAAATTCACTCTTCAATAAATAGTCCGAAGTAATTGGGAAGCCAAACATGATGAAAATCAATGAATACACCAGAGATCTTTCCTAACCTATGTGAACAACTTGTAGCGTTTAAAGTTGTCCAGGCTTAGTAAACTGCTAGGCCAACATCGTAGGATTAAAAAACTCTCAAATTTGACGGAATGCGATCCAGCTGATATTCGGGCACTCCCTAACGAGACTAATCGACTAACCCTAAAGACGTTCAGAGCATTTTTACTCTGTGATTCGTAAGAACGGGATAGAGTCAATGGCTGAACGATATAAAAGAATAAGACATAGGGAACAGTCAATGTTCACAATCAGACTGAATGCACAGTGTAACAACAAAAAGCAGAGTTTATATTTTTTTGAAGTATGGTAGAATAAGTAGAATGTAGCCAATGGCCAAAATTCGTGTCCGTTATCACTCATTAATTACACACATGATGACTTTCGACCAAACATCATACCTCAAGAACAGCGAATGCTGTAGTTTAAAGAAAATGACTCAGTTGTGAATTTGTCTACCCACCTCAGACCTGTTAGAGTTGGTAGACCAAGGCAGATATCAACAACACTCGCAGGAAATATACAGAAACGTAGTGTGTCTCAAGAGATTTATACCAGTGCAATATATGGTTGCATAAGTAGTACGTAGTTAATGATTATAAACTAGCTAGAATCTGAATGTGATTTTGACATCTGCGCTGAGCTATAGACTCCACCGAATTTGAGGTAAACAGAAAAATAGCTGGCAAACTAGTTAGTAACTTCGATAAATGGGTGGATAACTGGCAAGTAGTTGAGGGATTTGACTTATGTAAACGAAAGACCGTTCGTAGATGATAGTGGATTTCGCACTCGGATAGATTTTCCGCCTGACCCCATTCAGAACGAAGGGCCAGTTTCACACTTGCTGGAGCTCGCAGTAGTGCATACTTTTGCTACGATTGGGATTTGGACTGCAATCCCTATTCTTGTTGAACAACCATCGCGTTATCGGCCTTATATTAGGCGCGGTCATACTATCTAACCTATACATATACGTACGTCAGCACAGTACAGGTTGTCCAATCGTCTTGAGAAGAGATACAATAACTATCATGTTGACGCTAACCGATGCCTCCACAGTTTTGACTTCTTAGCCCAGTGAAATCACAAAACTTATTAGATTGCCGGGCAGTATTTTAATTATCAGTATTTCGAAGAGGGTTTAGCGGAACATAAGGCATGGCTGACCGTAAATTTCGTATACAGAGGGACATTTCAATCAGACACTTTCGAAAAGAAGCACCAAACTCGAATTTCATTCTGGTTAAGGCTTGTCACTGGTGCATATCACTACAGTGACCGATATTTGAACTGCTGTTTACGTTCTCACGAAGCAACCGAACAGTACATTGTGCAATCAACCTCATATTAACCCTGACGCAGTAATCGTACATGAACGGTCAGCAGCATTCGCTTATCAATAGTGTTTAGGTTGCCCGGCAGTGTTAAAATAAATGGCTGATTAAAATGTCCATCTGAATGCGGAAACTGCGGTCGAATGTGTGCGAGAAGTTAGTTTCATCCGTAATCACCACGTCACTGACCATACTGAAAAACTCATGAGGTATTATTGTTCGTATCGCTCTGACAACAATCGGACAGTACGTAATTAACCTGACGACGAATGACCGAAAACAAACTTGTTCGCCAGATTGTACACATGGCGATCACTCAGGGATTTTCTGATCACCCAAAAGAGAAATCCCAATGAGTGCGCCTTCTCAGTTATATCAGTTGATGGTCAGTTCATCGCCACTTCACCTAATTTTTAGCAGACAGTCTAATTAACCAAGCAAGTATTGCAGATGTTCGTCATATCAATGGTTGTGACAGTGTACAGAGAGACAGCAAAATATGCCAGTTCCCTTGATATATGTCTATAGTAAGATTATACTAGAGTGGTTTCCTGATAAGAGAAAGTTCTGCTAATCAGAGCTCACGCACAAGCTGTTGTTGCAAGCGGAACTGTGGTCGATCAGCGCCAACCAATCAGAGACGGCGACGAGCTGCTACATCGAATTTGATTGTGAGAGATGCTGATTAGAACAAGTTGTCTGAATGCGTGTCGGATCTAAACAACAGAATTCCTGGAGTCAATGTTGTGGAACGTAACAACGAACGGACTGATCAAAACGTAACACGCTTGCCGTCCTGTAGCAGTCGTTAACGCAAAACACTGTTGGTCCTCTATAAAAAGGAGACTTTTTCTAATGAAGTGAGGTTGTTTGGAGTCGCTCAGATCACTGTTGTTCTGATTTTACCGACTCAATAACCAAGTGCGCGAGATGGTGTCAGAGGTGGGATTTGAACGGACGTCTACAGTGCACGTGACATCAAGGAGGGTGACGTGGACCCGTCTGACAGAATAAACCATCCATCTCATACCGCTATGTTGCATGGAATCAACAACGTAACAAAACATGTTCAATAATACGATATGCGTTGACACTATCGAATAACAGGTGTATTCAGTGAGGGTTCCACTGTAAACGCATTTAACCGCGCCACACATAAAAATATTTCAAACGTACGACTCTAGTCCACTTTTACCTCGGAGTCTCAGACATCGTGTGAAGTTAACGCACGTAGCTCAAGGATTGTTATGAACAACATGAAAGCAAGACAGATAACTAAAAGGGAGGCACGCAGCCTGGATAAGTACGTACCTCCGAAACAAAAATGACGAAATCGGAAGATTTCCGCGCTCAGCAACACTACACCATAGTAGCCAAAGGCAGCGCCAAACCAGATAGTCGGAAGCATGAGTGTAGTGCATAAGTATCGACGGCTGAACAACTCTTTGATACTGCCGAGTCGATGGGCCTGACAGAAAAGGAAGGTAGCCGTCCGTCAGACATAAATATCAGTTGTACAGGATGGACAACAACGAGAACATTCAGAAAATTTATGTGCAAAAAGTCGTAGTGACATTTCATATTTCTTGCTAGTTAGTTACCTGAAATAATAGCCACCAAGCGCTCACATACTGCAGTTCACCTGGCAAGCAACCAACATTTAGTCTTAAAGATAGATGTAGCGTAGATTTTCGGAATCGAAAACCAATGAACACATGAATGAAGTAACGAGTCAAACAGGTAGACGAGGTGATAATCAGTGAGTTAATCGGCGATTCAACTTTCAGGTGTAGGTTAGTCAATCAAGTAGAAAAACAGGCAACACGAGCAGCTAACCAACTTATCTTAGATGTATACCGAAGACTAATACCAACAGTGTTATGAATAAAGAAAATGCGAAAGCACAGAAGGAATGAGACAATGAAGAGCAGAGGGAAAAACAATCAGCTCAAGTGCAATATACACACCGTTGACGTCGCAGCGAAGGCTAAAGCACACCTGTTTCGTCCGGTTTCATTCAGGCAAGGATGACAATATGGCGTCTCGACACGTTCAATTGTATTACTGATAAGTAGTTTGGCAGATTTAATAAGTTAAAAGAGACCTAACTGCGAAAAATATGGACCTCGGCTGGATTCGAGCCAGCGACAGAAACAACATGCTCAAACGCGGCAAATGCTATGCCAGCTGAGCTACGAAGCCATGCCGGAGGCTCCAAAATTGTGGTATTCGGAAGCCATTTCGGGGATGCTTGCATAGGTTTCAGTGCATAGTGTAAGGCCTGATAAAGGCCATCTGTTCAAACATGAATTTTTAGACACCGTACGACGAGTTCACCTCATTTGCATGCAATCTAACGCTTTCTCAATACCTTACCCCGCTAAGAGAGAAAAACCATCATTCTTCTACAGGAAACATGTATACAGCTAGTCGAACGTCGGACAGTTTCAAATGCACTCAGCTGAATCAAGTATGATATTACCTTTGAACGAGGATCTCCTGGATGCAACGGAGTTTACTTACATCCGAAGAGAACAGCCCCTGTGACATAATATTCAAACGAGTCTATGTCTGAAAGTAACTAGTGTAGGATTTGTAACCAATTCAAACCCTTTCCGTCGACGTCAGAAATTTGCAAATAAACGTGCTGCATGACAAGTATCGCTTAGTGTCTAGTTGTAAGTAATACACGTGTAACGCTGGAAGATGGGAGAGAGTTCGTCATCAGGGTCCTTAATCGAGAGACGTTGCCACTCAGCTGTCTCGGGTTTGGGATATATAGCCTAAAACGTGTCTACTGATGTTTTGAAAGTGACAAAAAGCAACAACCTACAACTGTGAAGGAGAAACTGTAGCCGCGGACAAGCAGAAGTTGTCAAATCTGATGGTAAGAAAGTGAAATTTCAGGATAATACCGAACTGCTGGTGACTGGTTCAGTAGACTTATGGGGTTAATAAAAAACCAATAATAAACAGGTCGGGCTTCGGCTGAAATCGAACCAAAAACCGAAACCGCGGCCCTTACGCAGCTTACCTAGGCTCGTAGTACGAAGATATGGGGGACGAATATATATCGGAAGATACGTATGCAGATTCTCAACTTTAAGTTATTTACATGGACATAACGCCACGAACTGTCGTTGGTTCAAACAGGTGAAAATGTGGGAAGACATGATTAAAGAAAGCAAAAAATCATAAAGAAAAGTTAGCCGACTTGTAGACACGCCTTTGAATAAGAAACCGACGGCACTCTCAACCACTGATCTAAGTGATAGTCATGCCCTAGAACAATCATACCACGTCTTCCAACTTTGTTCGAGGAAATAAATTATACGTTCATGGCCCACATCACCTTCTGATCTCCTTGTGATGTCCTCTAGCCTTTGGTAAGCGCACAGAACAATGACAATTACGAGTGATAGTCTGAAAACGTAAGAAGAACGAGATTTGACCGATGCATGTTGTGTTTTATTGCTTCTGGTGAGTGAAGTTGGAAATTTTCAGACTTGACGCCGACGGATTACGGTGTTTTTCAATCAACCCATTTGATACAGGTTAGTTGGTGCAAACAAGAATGGTCAAGTACCGACAGCGCATATGCGTTTTCCACATAAATAGGTCAGGCCTCTGGTCCGTAGAGCAAGTCTGAACACATACGTCATATACCTTCCACTCAATCGACAACCGGACATCATTTTGAAGCTAACAATTGAGGATTTGCAAGCAAAAGTCGTGCCCTCGCCATTGCGATAGAAAGCTTGCCATCAACATTAAAAGTGATGAGGTGACACTGACCAGAAACAGTATTATGAATACTTTCAAACAGGTAGTTTATAATCAGAAAAGGTTAAATCCAGCGTAATATCACAGTGGTACTTTGAATTTGCAAAGCGCACCTCATACAATATAGACCCAAACGGTAACCGGCCGCAGATATTACGTTTGGGGATCAGTGAAGCCCGACATCTATCAGTATCATGCTATTGCAACGTATGTGACATTCCTAAACCAGTAACAATCAAAACATGAGGCTATCCTCAATTAGAAGTGGACAGAAGTATGACGATTTCATCCTCCCTAGTACTACCCAATAAAAAAGACAACACTGACATAAATAAGCGGGTGCCTAAATTTGTGGTAGAGATAAGCCAGCAATAACAAGGATTTACCTTTTCAACAGAAGATGAACACGGACGTGGACTGGGATAAACAAAGAGTCGGAACCGTTACGGAGGTGATTGTAAAGCAGCGCCGACTCGCTATTAAGGTTTTAGTTAAGAAATTTACGGTCACGGTTTACTGAATTTCTGGGTTCACTACCGTTTGTATTTCCTTCATTCAAAAGATTAACCCAAAACCCGTTTCCTGTTCTCTATTTTCAAAAGAGTATGCATAAAACACTGGGGACAACGTACTTTTGCAAAAGAAGACGGTGTGACGTAGCATCTTGCTGTTTACTTACGTGAGTCACTGCAAGGACTTAATTTTTTGGGCTCATTAGCTATTGCGTTTTCCCCCTTGTAGAATTGTCGATAAACTTCTTACCACCACCAGTGTGCGTCGTACAGGCGCGCCAGTTAATTGAAAGATTGACGACTTACACACACGCACATACGTACAATCTATTACTAGGCCAACAAAGACTAAAATTCACCATTCGGGGTGCACAAAACGTAATATTGACTTAGAATGACCTGAACTGATGGGTCTGTGTACGGTTTGCAAGAAGGCAAACAACTACGATATTTTCACGAACAGAAAAACAAGCACAAAATTTCAAAATTGATTCGTAGTTATACAAATGGACCTTCATTGCCAACAAAAATGTAGGGGAAAAGTCACCAACATACTGACAACAATGCACTTCCTTACGTACAAAACTAATCTCAGGAGGGTTATCAGCCAATATGTTTTAACTAATAAAATCGATAAAGGTCATCAAGTACAGAGCCACTGTTTCCGCCGTTTAGTAGTCGTTGAGTGGATAGTCATTTCCGTCTTCTAGTGTGTGAATGTCTAGCTCGTTTATAACAGTACATAAACACGAAAACGATCTCGTTGTATCACAAAGTTCACCTTTAGTTAGTGAGATGCAGCAGCTGGACTTCATGGCCTGCCTAATGGAAACGAGGAGCGTGCACATGCAGTTGTCTGTTAATAGATTGGAGAGATAAACCCAGCGATCGATCACTTACCCGTAGCCAACTAATTTCAATCTGACGCGTTGTTTTAAAATACCAAGGTGGTGTTGAATGAATAACACTGTAGTCATACAGAGTGCCTGCAGAGTTCACCGCATAAACCCACGCCAATTTTTTACTTAGACTACGCGAAACTATGCTTGAGGGCAATGCTCACAGCAACAGAGATGAGAAAAGGTTTGAGAAACTTTCAAACCGTATTGGTTCTAAACCACAATACAATTCATCACTGAGTCCCAAGCCTGATAACTGGCAACCACTACCGCTAGTCAAAGGGCTTCGATTAGCTCTGACGACACCGTCGATTCCTGGTTTTATCCCACCGTTTGCAGCCTCCACAAACTATACCGGGCGCAGATGACACGCGACCAGCAGATGCATACTGCAGCTCACGTCTGACATAGAACAACAAAATAACTGATAATGGGTAGTCAAGGTATCACCCACGCGATACATCAACGATTGGAGTCGAGTGGTTACAAATGATGGTGTAAAAAGCAAGATCAACCAAACGGTGGTCAACACACTCGTTATAAAGACGAGAGCCGGAGTTTACAACCCAAACAAGACGAGCGTATATTCTGTTGGCCAGTGGAGAAGAACTCAAATCGAACAAACATTTGCGACGTGGGCTAACAACAAACATTGGTCTGCAGATGAAAGCTCCTCTGAAAGTGAGTGTTTTCAAATTATAAAAGTGACTACGTCAAAATATATGGCACTGTATACGTGATGCAGTCCCTCTCTTGTTCCCCACTCTAAGCTATCACCAATAAAAAATCAGGCACAGATCACGTTTGTTGTCCTCGTTGAGACACAATTCAAGGTGTTCTGTTTAATGTGGAAGCAGGATCCGGGCAGCTAAATGAGAGTCATAATCAGAGAGACAAAATCATTCGATAGCTGTGAATGCTGGGAGTCGGCGGAACCTTACTGAGATGCTATTTATCTACGGCATGTCAAACGAAGCACACAAAAATGCTGACTGAATCTTCGAAGGAAAAGTAGACCAGTCAATCATGGTGGATATAGTTATGATAATGTGAAAATGAGTCAAGTGGACAACTTCATCTCCAGTACTGTATTGACCGTCCAGTGGTATAACTCGATCACTCTATGTGCTGTATCACGCGAATTGGATAAGCGAAAATATGCCAAGGCTTACTCCCTCACTGTCCTTCTTAAATTAACTACTAAACGTTTAGCACATCTCGTTTTCAGCGAATACTCTCTAGATTCCAGAACGGACACAAGCAATTTTGGTACCAATGTTCTGGCGCGTCTTATTTCTTACAGTCCAAATTCTGGTTTTCCCTGTCCATTAATCAATCCTAAACTGCGGGTTAATATGGATGCCTTCAACGTTCACATCCTGAAACAGAAATCAGCCGACAGCTTTTCCTAGGACGTTTGACTCGTTAAAATAGCGCGTTTGTCGCGGTTCGGAGAATAAATTATTCTCATGTTTGCGTGGCACTGACGTGCTGTTGATGATGATGACGAGCTGGATGAATTGTCGTAAGCTTAAGTGATAAACTATTCTTGTTAACACTGTCAATGAGAGCAGCAAGTATGGGCTGACTCAAAAGACAGAGTAGGTGAGATGAAGCAAGTGCGATGGAACAGAATCGTTTCCAATGTGCCAGTAAGAACGACAAAACTCCATAAATCTGAACCTGGTGCTCAGGGTGAGCACTATTTTAAAGTTTATGTATCCTCGCATTCTTCATTGTATGTACACTCCCCGACGTGCAGCTTAAGAGCAAAAAGGCTGTGGGTTAGGGCAAAGTTCGTAGACTACCAGACCGTAGATCAACTTAAGTCGATAATGAATGGGATTCACAAAGTCGTTCACTTCTGAATGGACGCCTGAAAAATGAGAGAGGTTCGGTCGAAGAGTAGCGTATGATGCAAAAGTCAAACTGTTGACGAACGACGACCGTCATCCAGATAAAGTACGCAAGGCATGAACGGTGGAACACAAAGAAATCAAATATGACAAAATATGTTCAGAATCGATTCAATCAACTTACGGCAGTCGAAGACGAGACCAGACGACCCTCAATCGGCGTAATCCGATTCATTTTCCACATTTTCTTGATCACTTTCTCAGCTTCGGATATAAAGCCAGCAGTGACCAGATAACGTGGAGATTCAGGAAGCCACTGTGTAAAGGAAGTCGAACAAATCATAAAAATTCGGTCCTATTCTGACATTGAAATATGGAAACAGCAACGTGTCCAATCATTAACTAATCAAGATACACGATTCAGCGCCAACTTAGAAGCGATATTTGGACTATTAGGACTTCGTGGAAAAGAACCGCATAATATTGACACAAAACAAAATGCAACGTTTATCAATCGTGGCTCTTACATAATCCTGCATAATGATTTAGTATGGTTTTCAAGACAACTGCACACACCTCGTTTACCAGTCACGTATATATAGAATTCTACCTCAATATAACGTTACCATCTTGTTGGAATGGGATAATTCATCAGCACGTCACTTTGACTATCCGTCATCTTTTCATGACTGAACATACACAAAAACCATGCTGTTTCAACAGTTTTGTGCACAAATCTAAATAATCGATCACTGCTGCGAGCTTTAAAGAGTGCTTATTCAAGTTTGACTGAAGGTTTCCGAATGATTCAGCTATACGATGAGACCGCTAACCAAAAGTTGTCAGCGATATTGAGTAATAGTTCAGTTAAACACTATACCCTAACTACGATCACTGGATCAAACATCACTACAGACGAATGATACTACGCCCGTTGGTTAACTAATCCGAATCATACCAAAGTACGAAAGTGAACACTTATAGTACCCATTTGCGAAAAATCTGGACTTCGGCTGGATTCGAACCAGCGACAGAAACACCATGCCCAAACGCGGCAAGCGCTCTACCTGTGACTTCGTAGCTCAGCTGGTAGAGCGCTTGCCGCGTTTGGGCATGGTGTTTCTGTCACTGGTTCGAATCCAGCCGAAGTCCAGATTTTTCGCAAATGGATCTCTTCTAAATTATCAAATCTGCCAAACTACTTATCAGTAACTTATAGTACCAATTATTTATGACTGTTACTATAGCGGTCTTGACTACGTAATCTGTTCTTGCCGAACGTGGACATCTGGCCAAGGAAGATTCAGTGTTTTGACGAAGCGCTTTTGAATACATACCGTCCGATTTTACAAACTAGCAATCGAGAACCTGGAATCAATAAAAATTGCCAGTTATTGATCTTACATAAATGTCTGTTGCTTTAAATCTGGGGTAGTGTGTATGAACATTCTGTCATGCAACTTCACTGAACACTTTCAAACGTTGTACGGCACGGAACATCCACGCGTGCGATCCTATCATGTCAACCTAACTTACTATAATGAAGTCTAGATAGAGATGGAGCACAACCTAATCGATGGAAGCCACGAAAAGTAAACAATTGTTGCAGTTGTCAAACAATGTCGACGTTCTACATCTGCAAGACAGGTCAAAGATGCGGCAGAAGTCCTAGTTTTCTTCTTCACAAGTTCCGGCCAAAGCTAACCGACTGTAATACAAAGTTTACTGAAAAGAATGATCTATTTTTCACTCAGAAGAAACGCAAACACAGTTGACTCTACACACGGTAAAAATGGCATCGTTTTTACGTGTGTGAAAGGTGTGAACATTACTTCCAAGTGGTCGTTGAAGTAATAAAGATTATTCTGAGAATAAATGTGAGATTGTTATCACAACGCTACCCACATTGTCGAAGAAACACAATAAGAGAACAAGGTTATGTCTAGAGATGACCACAGTAGCATTCTGGTTGGGAAATCGTCACAAGACGCCAAAAAAGGGTGTAACGACCAGAGATGTAAACTGCTGACGTGAGATTTTAAGGAAGTCTACTTCTGTGAGGAGTTGGTGCAAGGAAACTTCAAAAAAAGTAATAAAAGAGACCCTGTCCATCCCGTAGCCCACAAAACAGCACAGTTTCCTTCGTAATTTAGACTCATTCAGCACACAGAAGGTCGAAGGGAGATTAAACTTGATTCAACCGTTTTACGAACTGTAGTTCACTCGGTCATTAGCCTCAAGACCATAGCCTAGAAAACAGGACTATTAAGGTATTAATACATATCGTCCCATCACAAAGGATTTTCAACTGGATGACGAAAGGCGGAAGTTGCTGGCTTGTACTTTTGAATGATTAGTTCTGGAGGGAGAAGAGAGTCGAATTGGTTAAAAATCATGAATTTAGAAGTACCTGGAGGCCATTATCTGGATACACTCTACAGACTGTTGTCGTGAAAAATAAAAAGGTTGACATGAAGTGATAGAGTAACAAGTAAGCATAGATCGATACAGACATGTCAATCGAACAAGGAAAATAGATTGGAGCACCGCATACAAAACAGTTTGCCGATACCTCCAACGTAAAGCGAGCAGAAAGACCAGTTGCGAACAACGGTCAGCTACGTATAACTTCAGAGACATGAAGTTGAGAACTACAGAGCGTCTCGGTAAGTGAGAAAATCTAATGACTCATGCGTGGACAAACCAGAACGGAAAAAAACTAGCATATTTAGTGTAAAAAAAAGAAACCACCACAGGTAGATGGGCCTGCGCCTAGTATGGCATACGCGACGAAAATGATGGCACATGTTTGAACCTGTCTGAAGACGCATACAGGGTAATAATAGAAAAATGAAGAAAATCGATCTGGAATGTGGGGGTCGTGTGACGATGAGTGCATACCACGATTCAAATTGGTCCGGAGAGGAACAATTGAAAATCAACGAGGACGTGAACATATGTGGTGAAGAAAACTGATCAGATGTGAAGCTGAGCTTGAAATGTCAAATTACAGAGTAAGAACACGCAGTTCATAGTGGATGTGTGTAGTACATTTATGCCAATCGGAGAAACGATCGATGGCATAAAAAAAAACTAGAGTGTTCACTAACAAAAAATAGGTCTGGTGGGAGCATAAATGTATTGTGTAGAAAAGTCGACCGTCTAGAAAAACGAAAAAACCCTCCTAAATGTTGTCAGCAAGCAAACACAATCAACAACAACGCAAACGACCAGAGAATGCAGTTTCCCAAATAGTGAGAGAAAACCGAATTACTTCGTCATAGAAGTCAACAAGAGTTGAAAGCTAATCTGCGTCACACTCAGATGGCGAATACAGTCAAAGAGAGATACAGAAATGATCCCGAAACAAACCTGCATACGCACACAAGAAAAGCATCGAGAGCTGTAAGATATGCAAGAAATTCATTATTAGTTAAGGCCTAGGAAAAAAATGGCCTCAAAGTTGTAGGCGATGTGAATGACCTTCTCTTCAATTCTGGCTTACTATCATCAGAAGTTGCCAATTGGCAACAACAGATATACACTTCTGTGACAGACTACAATTCGTCCCCCAGCTGTGTACTTTGAGGATATCATCGTCCGATGTTGACTCACTGGTATCTGTGGCAAGAGACATCACAACAAACGTGGCTGTATGATCGATGAGTTGAATGGACATCATTATTTCAGTGAACGACGTGTAGAAGCATATCGTGACCACTGTTTACGAGAATTGGTAAGGTATTCTGTAAGATAAATCGATACCAAGCTGCCTTTTTATAGAAGGCTCGAACTCCAGTAGAGGAATGGATACCATTTTACCTTGAAATCAGCAGCGGGATACGTAAAGAAGAAACCGGAAAAGAACCCCTATGGGAAGAGATGATCGATATTCAGCGTGGTAAGCTAGAACGAACTCGTTTGAAACAAATCCAAAGCTATCTCCATCTGTTGCATGTCCAGGTTTAGCCTGCACCACAATTTGAACAATTTATGAAACCTGGGTAGGGTCCATGCCCTATATATCGTTCCAAAGGCAGAGTTGGAGATAACTGTTCAACCTTACCATGGATGACACTCTAGAAAGTGCCTTGCATATTCCAACATTTTTGCGTCGATTTTCCTTCAGGTCATGAAGTGACTGACAGGAAACTTGCGGACACTATCGGTTTACTTGGTTTCTCTGCCGATAGCGTACGGATCATGTTGAATAAGATGAATTTTCTGGATGGTATGTATTGAATCAGCTTCACACATAATACGAAATGTTGCTTCAAAACCGGTGTGTCCACGATTCCACCTTGTTTATTGCAGACGATCTGTCTGGATCTGTGGACCGTTTAATCTACTTGAGTGGCATCAATCCGAAAATCTGAGTTTCTAGTTTAACCCGCATTATCAACGGTGTGTTAAAGATATCCAGTTGTTGCTGTAGAAGACGGTGTACATTGTTTACGTAGGACACATTTATGACCATTATTCCCAAACATGGGCTGTTCGTAACAACAATAGGAATAGACATGCAGTTAGAATATGCCAAGTGGAATGATCGCGCCCACAACGTCACCGGTCACCAAAACATGCTTCCCAAACCTCCAGATATACATTTAACACTAAATGACCACAGGAAGTGGCAAACGTGCCACGGTATATGACAAATAAAACGCACTGGGAAAGTGGAGAGGGAGGAATGTATAGGAGAAGAATAAACCGATGCACACAAAAGTTTGTAAGGTGGGGAGAACTAACTTCTATTCATCATATTAGACATCCTCCTCAAACAAGGAGCTGGATTGTCCTTCGTACCCCCAGCCAGTAAGCTAGAAACGAACTACTGAAACGAGCTTCAGTATCAGTATTTCCACACCCAGAACCCAAGATACAGGTTGGCTAGCAGGCTGCAGCCTCCAGCTCAACCAGCCAATCGGAAACAAGGTATGGTGTAGAAGGCGGTGAATTCGCATGCGTAAGATTTAGCCTGTGGGACGAGGTCAGTATCCCCAGGAGTCAAAAGAGTTTATCCGTTCCGATGACACGTCAACAAACTACGTCACTGTTAACACGGTGTTCCTATCACATCCCGCTGATGCTTCGGATACAATAATCATTGAAAACTGACACTTTATGAACATCCTCTCTGCAGATAGACCAGGTTTCGCAGTCACACAGTAGGACACTCCTATAGTAGCATTGTATACTCGGTCTTTCACGGAAAGACTGAGAGCGTGCCTACGCCACAGACGGCGTAAGTTGGCAAACGCTATCCGAGCCCCAGCTATACGATTTGTGCGGCGAAGTGATCGTGATCGGCCTACATCACCTGTTGAACAAGACAAGAAAGTATCTAGCAATATATAGAATGCACTCTTCCCTGTGACCCCATCTAACTAGACACCTATTAGTGTTAGTCACACAACCCGTGTCTAAAAGTACTGATTTCCCCATCCTGCCTCCCTCAGTCACTGAAACTCACTCACCTGCCCACACACCCATTGTTACCTGTCAGTCTCACCTTCCCCAGCCCTGTGAATACGGCCTTCCTATGGGCCACCGTAAAACTTCCGCCGACTAATCGGTCAGTCCGAAGGCCGGCTATTTAGACACACATTAGATCGATCCGATCGCATTTCGTCGGTCGCCGGTGCTTGTACTTGTCGCGTCTTTTGGACTCTTGACGACCTATGGCGGTCAACTATTGTATCTTATCTCAGGAAAGCAAACGAACTGAGGTTTGTTCCTTGTAATTGATTATACTGTTTATGTTAATAGTATCACGGTTTCCAGCGACTTGACTTGGTTCTGATATTTGGCGTCGTTGGTTATACGTGCGTCACTCAACGTTCGTCGGAAGAACGTACATCAGTGGTCTACACTGATGTTTAACTGCTACACAACCACGAAAAAGAATAAACAAACCCATTACATGAAGAGAGGAGAGAAAAACGGAAAAGGGAGGGGACCTAATTATTAACAACATCAAGGCGCCTACTCCTTGCAAACAGACAACCGAGCTGCAAGTGAAAGTAAGGCGTCATCAGCAAGACGCGAGTTATGCTCTCATTAGAGCTCGTCAGTAGTGCATATCCTTGCCAGTGCCGGGATTAGAACTCCGGTCACACTTTCTTGAGGCAACCGTGATGACCATTGTGCCTTGAACTCACATTAGGCACGACCGGATTATCATATGTGAACGCTCAAACACATTCGCTTGTGAGTAATGATCAGGTTGTCTGATCACCTCGAGAGGAGATACAGTGACTGTCCTGTTAACTCCAATCGACGACCCTTCGACTAGGACTTCTCCCCAAGTTGAAATCACAGAAGTCATTAATTTGTTGAGCGGTATTTTGATTAATGAGAGCGGAACCCGAGTCTAGTGCTTCTTTTCGAAAGGGGTCAAGTGGAAAGTCTATGGGGATGCGACAGCTGCGATCAATTGTAGTTGATGTTCAACCCAGATGACAATGCAATTCCGCAACATTTACCCGACAGTAAAGAATCTGGCCAACGAGAAAAGTCCAAAAGCTACCCTGGGCACCTCAATTACCAAACATCGACTGAGAGCGCCCGAAATCAAATCGAGAAAAAACATTTTATGCGAAGTTTCAATTCACCATTGACACAAAGTATGACATACAACTTACAAAATACATTAACAAAAAGGAAACTACAGAAAAAGCGCGATGTGTGGGTGTCTACCGAAACTGCAACGGTATAAGAGTTGCGACAATCAGCAGTTTGGCACAGTGGCGGCCAACGGTTGGAAAGTACAGTATCAAATTACGCAAGCTGAAATAAAAGTTCCTTTGCTTAAACTCTGTTTGAAGATCAATATAGTCTAAAATTGGATAAGGTTCTTGTGCGAACTGAAGATGAACATCTTCACGAGCATCTAAGAGATCACACACCCACGTCGTCAGGATTAGCTTAAAGCCATACTGATTGGAAGTCATCATCAGCACAGTGAAGTATGAGTGATATAAAATGACTGTTCAACCCGAACATGATATCTACCTCTTAGTGATTCCACAAACAACCAGGAAGTTGTGGTCCTGAAAGTTAGTAAAGGACCTGGTGTAGGTATTATGAACAAATTCGATTATATCACCAAAATGAGTGTGCTAATTTCAGAGGCGGCAAACCTCAGAATAGTTGACCAAGCAGAAAACGTGCAACTGGTGGAAAAGCAAATTGGCACAGAGCAACACACAATGCTCCGGTGTGAATTTACAAAAGAAAAACTATAATATAAAGTGATTCCAATGAGCAATAGAACATCTTCACTCTGCGGGTTATCAGCAATACACAAACTTTACATGCCGATATTTCTCATTCACTTGATGATGTATTAGTTTTATCATAAACTTTTTCGATGGCTGGTTGAATTACTAGACATTGCACGAAAAGGTTCGACGAGACATTTTCAAGTTCATAAATTAGATCGACAAAAACAAGATCCCTGATTGCGAAGTGTCCTTTTAGATGTTTAAGCTTTATATACAAAAGTTTGCACGAAACCCTCATATCCACGAAATCAATGACTCCACAACATTTGATATTTTGACAGCTGATCTGATTGCGCAAACAAAGACAGGGAGGACTCCAGGCAAACTAACTGTATCGCGACGGGAAGTTATCCTGGACCGACACCAGATGACGGTTTCATGTGAAAAAAGTGAACAAGAGTAGTAGCTATCCACACGCACGCGTAACCATGTGACCGAGTAGGTACACCCAAAATAGAGACATGCATTCAAAAGGATCAATGGATCACGACAAGTACCACTGACACAATTGAAACGATGAGTACCCGATGAAAAACATGATACCAAATCTGGTTCTTGAGACTGTGTCACATTCACTGAAGCCTTCAACTAAACTTTGGTTT
>JTDE01003482.1:32192-48994 GCA_014338405.1 Paragonimus skrjabini miyazakii
AGAACAGCAAGGTGGATGATAGTGCTTTAATCAAAAGTTTAGTTAATAAGTAGCAAATGATTTCTTGTACGAGCGTTAGTCTATTGGACATGACAGAAGCTAAGACTATAATGCAGTCAAAAGCCCAGAAAAACCGTATGTGGGTTTCGAAAAGTCTACTCAAAACGAGTCGCAACCTCCAAACGCCCTTCAATACCAATCTGGGCATGAGTTTTCGACTGCATGTATCACAGACAGATGTCTCCTCCACAGCTAACAGAATCCTCGGCAAAAGGACCTAAACAAATATTTCCTCCGGGGATAACAGGTTCTTGAAACAAAAAACGAACAGCACTGAAAACACACGAATCAACAGATGTTCACTTCCGACTATATGCCAGCCTAAAATAGACCGATTTTCATGTCGACTGGCATAGTTGGTCAAATAGACATGCACATGGACAAGAAAAACTCTATTGATCTAAAAAACGTTTTCACTCTTACCTTTAGCAATACAAGGAACAAGGCCAAAGGTACCGCTGAAGCGAAAACAAGCCATCGCCAGCCATATCGTGGTAGGATGAGGTAAGCTAGCCCCACCTCCATTGTACTCCCAATTGCCCAGAAAACCTGAGTTGGGAAAAAAGAAGAAATCATTTCCGTGAAATATATTACCTGTTCGTCAAGAATTTTTTGAGCACAGTTGAATAGAAGCAAAACGTGGCATACTCAACACCCAACCTACCGTTGGATAGATAAAATAAAATGGTATAAGTAATGCATGATAACGGATATCCCAAGATTTTCTAGTATCCATCAGTTATTGAGACGTCACTCCTTTGAATCTATAAATTCACCCTTGGGGCTTGGTCACATACGCGTTTCAGAAACAGGACTGAACGCAAAAAGATGAAGCAATCTGCAGTGAATTTCACAACGACAAAAATCGACACTTGCTGGACCTTGAACGAACTGACCAATTTAGATAAAGCGTTTGACATTCGGTATCTTATGGAAAACTCAAGCTGCCACCAGATTGCTGAAATGACGATCATTGAGAAGTTGTGTTCTTCTCATGTGACAATTCGATTATTCTGGCAAAAATTTCTTGACTGTAAACACTGCTCGGTGCTTGCAACTTTGTTTACTACGTCTCACTGTCTACAAGGAGGCTTTCCTCAAAAAATACTTGCAACAAAATGCTACCCGCGTTTGGATTGAAACGTGGTAGGGAAACAACATTTTGGGGAATACAGACGATAAATGCACAATGAAAGTACAACTGTGTAGCGCACAGAGGTTGAAAGCATAAAACGTGTAACGAGAGGTCTAGATTGGCAATATCAATCAACCAAATTGTTAAGCCACGAGACAGAAAAGTGGAATTGAAAGTTGATGTTAAACGACCGATTTTATGATCTTAAGATGCAAGTTAGAGGAATACACGATTAAATAACAACTAGTAATAATCTAGAAAGACGTAACACCGAGAACGCTCGTCTCCAAACACGTGTTCGAATTACTACATTCATGGATGGTTCAAAATGAGTGTTTACTAAAACATACGTTAAAGGGCGTTGAAAACCCATGAAAACATATATCTACCTCCCCGAAAAGTACACATTAGTCTTCTCCACATAGCAACGACCAGCAACAGACTGAACAATACATGACTCGTGTTTCTCTATCGGTACTTAAAAAGGCATGGGCAATCCGATTTTCCTTCAACCCTTTTTCTGATAGTTGTGAACAGTGTTGGCGTTGTTCGTAGCTCGGGTTGATGGTTTTGGTATAGGTATGTTCGTCGAGCTTGGCATTTAGATTGCTAATGTTTCATCACCAACCGAGGTGACATCATCAGTGCGTCAGTGTCTCAGCGTATAGTTTTTTAGCGTGGAGTTCGGTGAAATTCGATGGATGCCTGCTACTACTAAAGCAGAGTGAGTTGATTTTCTGGCCTGAATTCTGGTTGACCGATCTCTGTTGTTTTTGATCTATGACCTGATCTACCATTAGCTGATTTTTGTTGCATATGAACTTTGACTTCACGTCTGATTGATTGTTTCCTGTAATCCTTTGATCTGGAGTCTGATTAGCTGTTCCTTGTTGCTGTCGAACGTTGACCTCGAATCTGATTGTTTGGGCCTTGTAAACTGATTGAGTGAGTTAGTTCTTCGTCTTGGAATTTCATCCGAATGGTTATTCATTTTCCGGCTTCGACTTTGGTTTGATCTGTGCAAGTTGCTCCGTTCGGGTTTATCAGTATTTGGGCTTAATGGTGTCTACATCACTTCAAACTCTGGATTCGCATTGGTTCATAGATATTTTTCAGCTCGATATGTTTGTTTTCCTTTAACCTCCTAATTTTAGATTTGCCAATTCGAATGTACAACAACCAATCCATTTAGTTCCAAATACGGCACAAAATGAGTGTTATCAGTATGAATATGCTTGCAATCAGTAAAGGATTCGTGGATTGTAAAAAAAGGTAACGCGGGAATACACAAACACCGCTGTCATTTAGTACAAAGAAAGAAAGTACGCACATTGTCCTTCAAAACAGTTGTTGTGATGCATTTTTCAACATGACTAAAAATAGCACGCTTAAAACAATGACGGTCCAATGCAGACGTTTCGTGATTAAGACTTTTGAATAATCTATTAACAGCGATCGGCTTCAGTCTAAATTAAACTTAAAATTTAGATATAACTAGAGGTTCAGACCGGCAGCATTGGAATTCCGAACCCCAGCTGGTTGACGTTATGGACATCACCGTTCGTTATGGACTGATTGAGGCAACACGGTTTGAGAAGCAAGAAAGGACCATCAGCTTGTGATAACGGTTTGTAACACGAGGGTTGTTGACTCTAGCCTCATTTAGACTAGCTCAGAGAGAAAACAAAACCAGTCAGAGTGGAGGGTCGATTCGAACGTGAGTGACATCAAATATTACGTCACTGTCAGTTCGAACCGTTAAAGCCAGAGCTATTGCGGATCCAGACAATCAAGGTGATCTCATTACACACCTAAATGAACTACCAATCGCAGACCAGCATTTATCAGATAGCTAGGGAAAAAACTGAACATGGATAAAAGAACGACCAATACATGTAATAAAATTTTCAGTTGGAAAAGGCTTGAGCCAGAATGATAATTCATAATCAGTGATCAGTCGATAATGGTATGTAGAGGTGACGTGACGCTTCTGACACACAGGCCTTTCCAGATCAAATGAATCAGTTACAAAGTTTGACCAATTTAACACATTATTCTAACAGCTGCAAGTCACAGACCAAAAAGAAGGGATAATAGCACGTCCCCGTTTCTGATTCCGTTACAACGTATGTACGTGGAGATGTATACACAGATGGAACCGATGCAAGGTCTTTTGTGTGTTTAACCCATTCGGCCATCAACATAAGCTAATCAGGTCGTTCGGTTACCGCCTGACATATGCCAGACCGATCGCAGCCGTGGGGTCTAGTTAGAACACCTGTGGCATTTGAGATTTTATGAAATCGAACGTTTACATATAGTCCTAATGACATGTTCAGGTACCTGAACACTCTCCGTGAACAAATTCATGACCTGTGCCGAACGTATGACTAATAATCGCAGAGGTTCTGACAAAAAAATAACATTCGAGATTAATTCGAAGAGCTTTGCAGTCTACCTACGATGTTCATATAATCAAGTTCTGAGTTTTTAAGCAGCTTGCCCAGTGTAAACTGATCAACAATCTTTTACGTACGCAATTGAATGCTCCTAAATGGCGCTAGATTTCTCCGAACATACCAGAAAGGAATGCAATCTCTTTCGATCGTGAACAAACCATTATTGACCTTGCCACTTACAAATTTACGAAAAGCCTTCGATTGCTTATCCTTGTGTGGAATGGCGCCTGAGATTCCCAGTATTTTGGAATTCTTGGCACTGAATGAATTTTTTTCATCTGCCTCTTAAAGATACTTTTTGGAGCGTCGGTTGCTAACCAGCCGAATAATCTTTTCTGGATGTGCTAAGTTCCGATCTTCCGCGCTTGCGCAAAAGCTCCAAGGCCCTTCCAAACAATAAGCTAGCTGTACTAACAGAGGTGTAATCAGTGCGGATAGGACGGCAGTTTCAGCTAGCAGGGATGTCTGCAAACCCACGCAAAATAGTGACCTTGGTGCTTTGTCCTACTCTATTAACCAGGCAATTTAGAAACAACATCCGCCTATAACTTGGTTCCACGTCTAGAGCGAATCTAATGACTGGATCGGCCTTTTCTGCATCTTGTGGTCATCCAACCGTGGTAGACAATTTATTAAGAACGGGTTATGAAATCTACCGGGCAACGACGAGGCAATTAGACAGGGATTCTGATTTCCACACAACTGAACTACCCTGGTGTTTTCAACACAGTTAAGAGGACCAAACCTCTCCAGCGTATAACTGACTCTGGTTAATCTCCATCGCCAGTATTCAACTAGCCTAACCCAATCGAGCCGCTTTAACTGAAAAACATCACGTCTACTTTCGGCGTACACTAGCATCTCTAAGGGTCTCCATCCCTTTCCTGTTCACAATTCACGATCCTAGAAGACTCTTATTCACAAATAAGACGAAGTTCTACCCAGCGGGCAGTGATCAGAGGTCATAACGGATTGTGTAACATAAAGTGGATTAAACGATTGTTAATCATTTGTAAGACCATTCTTTGATATTTTCTTCCGAATGTGGGAATACTTTTTTCTCAATTCAAAGATAAAAGATAGGAACAAGTGGGCAACCATGATACGCAACTTCTTGTCGGTGATATAGTTACACCCTGTTCTCCCATTGTTAAATATTGAGTCATAATATGATAGGATTACACCATGTGGTTGATATCCGACAAAATCATAATCGACAGTTCATGTTTTACGACTCAAGCACTGTTCCATTTTTTCCAACTTTATCCACCGTTTGTTTACACTGTTTCTGCTATATTTACCTAATCAAAAGTTCTGAATTAATCTCTGGAACATTGGAGGATTTATGCAAAGGGAGTCATGCAATGATGTCTATTGATACTAACAAGCACACTTGCAAAAAAGCTGGCCGGGAAAATGTTACCTGACCCGATCGATCATATTTTGCACAATCTCCTTCCTAAATATTCACGGTTACTACACGACATCTGTATCATTACACTGCATCACAACACAGGGTTATTTAATAATTCCAAATTCAATCAATTTCTTGGCAAATCATAGTATTACAAAACATGAACTAACTGACAATACTAGATATCTGTTTTGCCGTTTATTGTCCACTCGGTCGCTTAAGTAATGAGCCGAAGTATGTGTTACACTTCAAAATTCACCTCGCGTGGTGCACATAGCTATCTCGATTAGTTAGAGGGATGGTCGAACTTACGAAGGCACCTTCAAAACAATTATTTCTACCGTCTTAGACCATAATCGTCCACTTATTTCTGGTGGATTTGCCGTTCTTAACTTGTTCTCCACACAGTTTCACCAAAGCTTTGTGTTGCCCATTTGACCAACGATATCGAGGAACAACCGTCAGGTTTTCACGGTAATTCACTGTCTCACACACCCTCGGTATTTATGATTCACCACCGGTTTGTGAAATAATTATCAGCGCCGCAGATTCATCACACGAACGAAAATCTAACGCTTATGGTTCACTGAACGCGAACTTATTGATACTCATCAATGAAACACGGGACTGACCCAATTAAGGATGTATTAGGGCCAGACCACCAAACACGGAAATACCAGGTGATGTAAAAGCCAGTTCGTGCTGTGAGTGGGCAATTAGTATCAACGAGCCAAACAAAGAACAATGCGCGGTCAATTAGCAAATACGGAATGCAACATTGATGAGGGATTACCATGCGTTCAGGATGATTACGGTTTGTCAGGGTGAAAAACGAAACAACATCCAACGGCCAGAAACAGGCAACAAACATTTTGCAAGATCGATACGTGTGGGTAACCAGTGCACGTACACAAGTTTCCGCAACACAGATGTGTATCGCAGCTGAGATTTTGTTTTGATTTTCAGTAACGAACAGCGGAACACGCATCAGGAAGGGCATGATCTTTCTTAAACTAGTAGTTGATACATATTCGGAGTGGGATGTGAGGATCAACAACACGATCTCAATATCAAACAGATCCAGAAATCACTCAGGCTCGGTAGAAATAGTTCGTAGCCACGCACCCGTGTATCAAACTATGATGGAAGATCCAAGATGATAACAATCCAGCAAATTTCTGTTCAGTCTTTTACATCAGAAAAACAACGTTCGTATATGGACTAAAAACAATAGCAACTGGAACCAATATTAACTTACTTGAAAACAGAGTAAGAATTTAGCTCGGTACTTTTTCGGTACAAACTCGGACAACAGTGTGAAACTGTCCAGGAAAGAAAACAGGGTTAAAAGAAGAGGATTTAAAAATGACAAACACACCAAAACAATACCATCGTAACTACAATCCAACCGCTAGTAGTGCACGTTCGTCACCATGGAAACCCACTTGTGCACAAACCACAGGACATCAAGAGCGGATCAGATGGAAGCAGTATAAACAGAAAATCGATGATACGTTTACTCAAATAACTGGAGATTGCAATTAGTACTTGAAATGTAGAGAAAAAAGACTAAGTTCAGGCATAAACGAAAAAAGCATCCGATTGGATCGATCAGAACAGTATTGTAACTGAATACCACGGATAGTCAAAAAACAATCTAGAGGGACTCTTGGGCACAGGATTTTAAGACGAACCTGGTCACACCTTCCCCCCGTAGTTCGAATTGAAAACGTTTAGTAGTAAGGTTAGGAATAGTGTATCTACTACATTTGAACTATCATACTTACAAGTGTATATTTACACTTCAGCATCATGAATCATTTGGTGTTCTTTTGGGGTTGAGATATCAAGCTAACTGAACTAGACACTTCTCTCAGTTTTCAAAAATGTACCAAAAAATTCAGTGAACCTTCTTCGGTATTTCTCACACACACACGAAATTTTCAGCTTCAGCATCAAAAGGAGTTTGCTGTCATACAGCAAGCTAAATGGTGTCTGTGGACTATATGTTATCAGTCTGTCCAAAATTAGACAATAGGAGTACTCAACGTGACCACGGCCCGAGCGCGCTGCGCCACAATGAACTATTTTACGACGTGTGAACGCATGAACTAAGGAGGGACTACCTTGATGAACAAGAACGGGAGCTAAACAACCTGTTTGAAAACAAACATCAAATAACGATCTACAATCGGTTTGGAAGAACCATGCGGATGCATACCAAGTGACCAACATTAAACTGGATCAGAATCAATTGGCAAGAACATCACGTGATATACAGTTGGAACAAACAGCACACAGAGGGCTATGCAATACAACAAACAATGCATACGATCCACCTCAATGAGTTCGTCCAACTCGAGCGAGTGTGATGAGATCAGCTAGACTTCAAATGTTTGGTAGAAAACCAACCTGATTTGTTGGCCAATCCTCATCGTAAAGTAATCCCCTGAAAATTGCGTGCATATACATGCGTATGCATATCAGACGGATGGAATACACATCGATAGAGAGTGGCCACTTGTATGAACAACCGAACTACGCAATGCATACATAATTCATACAGATTCGATCACAAACTGTACCATCGTGCGCGCTTAAATCGCGGTCTGATATGCTGTTCTAGGTATAATATGAAATACTATACGCGAAGAGCCTTGTGGTTTGAACTATCGGACAGCACAATAATATACGTCCAACAGTTGTATTCAATTTCCAAAGAAACACCGAAGTAAATTACGCTCACAAATGTCGGTAGGTCAGCCAACGCCAGTAAGCTAAGCTGATGAGCCGTGACAATTGTCAGCCAAGCAATAACCGTGAATAACCTAGGGCAGATAAGACTCCCAATGCAGTAGAAAATGTCTTGCCACCATATCACCAAGTAAAACTGATCAGCACAGTTGAATAACCACGGCCCGGACTGGATGGCTCGCACTGGCACGATAAATTACAGGCATGCACGAGTGCATGCGATAGGTACACCAACATAAACTTACACACAGGAAACCGGTTAAGTTTGTATATAAGCTTGTAGTTTCGGGTAATTACCTGACAAGTGATGGAATGCTTTATCAAGCCACATAACAAAGACCCTTATGATCATTGATAAATGGATTGAGAATAACACAACGTTATGAGCAAGTTGTAATACTCTACGATTCAACCACCTCGGGTGGCCTTCCTCAGGAGAGTAGAGTATTACAACTTGCTCATAACGTTGTGTTATTCTCAATCCATTTATCAATAACATGTTAAACACGACGCCCAAACTGTTTGATTTCATTCGTACAAAATTTGGTGCGGGTATCCTTATGATCATTCTTCAGAAGGTCAACAAAAGTGTAGTGGCATAAGCGCGGACATTTAGACTTGTCATCTTTGTTAAGTAGGAGGAACGATTACTAACAAACAAATAATGTAAGAACAATAAGAACATAGACTTGGTGAATGTGAATGGATAGTAAGTACATTGCTATGGTGGTTGCCATGGCGTTGGGTATCATACAGAGCACGTGACTATGGTAACTCAGACGGAAAGTTTATTCACGTTGCAAAATTGATAGGTTCATCTAACGCTTTATTTTCGAAACAGGTCTATAAATCTCTGAAGTGTATATCTTCCAAGTGGCACCATTTTACGATCGCGTGAGCAAGACAGGACTGGTTATTCGTACCAGGCAGATCTGTCGACCGAGTGAAGAAGCAACCACAAGTAGTGCTGTTCCAACTCGGTTTCAAAAGGTCAGATTTCCAATAACCTCGAAAAGACTGTAGTAGTCACCAAATAGAACTTAATCACACCAAACAGTTCGCAGAGCAATCAGGTAAAAGGACAGCAGAGGAGCAGTGAGATTAAACCAACCGAAACAAGAACAACTAAATGAAACAACCTACCTGTTGCTGCCTCCACCGATAGCGAAACCAACCAGAAAACGTAGGATGAGTATCCAAATGAAAGTAGGGCTGATTGTGGTGAGGAACCCGTAGTAGGAGATCATTGCCAGTACAGTGAACACAATCTAAGCAATCAGGAGAAAGAAGCAGCCAAAATCACATGAGCAGGAGAGGAACACCTCTCGAATCAACTTTCCAGTAAAGCAAAAAGCCGTCGAAAATGAAGCATACAGCGCCCACAAAATTATATGCTTATCCAGTTTGGTTTAATGCTGGCAGAAGAAAACAAACGAACTGTGGACAAAGCGAGGGAACCAAGCGGACAAATATAAAGACTACCTGAGAATCACAACAATAAAAAACCTGGCGACATCAAACTAGAACACCGGATGACAATCTGAATTATTAAACTTAAACATTTCCACAAACAGTTGAGCAGAGAACATAGACGAAAACAGACTATCAACTGTCCTACGTTGTAGGCGACAAAAACACCACAATTTGCGATAGGATGTACTATAATGCTCCGTCCAAAGACCAGTTTGACAAGGCATGAAAATTTAATAACATTAGATATTTCTATTGAAACAGTTGGAAGTGTGAAATCGATTCAATCCCCGCTAAGTAAAAACGGTACGGCGGTCATGCTAGACCAACCCAGTTTGAGTACGCACAAGCATCAGGATGGACCACCGAAATGTTGATGAGCAAACTTCACACATCGCTATAATAAGCTAAAAGCTGATCACCGTTTGATTACGCAATCTAACGTAAAGCTTATACAACACTCGTTTTCATCAATGAACAATGTCACACAGGAAATCACCACATGATCACAGGGGCGTGTGCGCAATGCGCTTCCGGTATAGTCGCTGAAGTGTGTACAGTATAAGAATCTGGCATTAGTCAGTTCAGATTCATTGAATTGAGATAAGAGCTCTTTTGCTGAAAAAACAGAAGGGGGCAGATCGATTTCTTAAAGCCTTCAAAACAATGAACCATGCTAACAGCATCCCATGAATGATAGTTGTCATCATTTCACACTTTTTAACTCGACTAGAAGCTCAGATAAAACAACGGTTATGTTGTTGTTTCGTCAGTCAGAAATACCTGGACTCGAATAAGCATAACTTGGTTCGTGTTCAGACCTATCCAAGCATCCAGGGTAATGTGCATTCATCATAACAACACTGGACGGTACAATGCTATTCAGAATAGTATTTGTTTGCTAAGTCGAAAAACTTTGTAGATAGTTACTGTTTAGTTCGGCATATGAAAGTTGTACAACCATCACAGCAGGCTGTAAACAAGGTGATAGGTTCCTTGTTAGACGGTTTACAGCAATTTGGCACATCAGCAATTGTCTTAATGATACCTCATTTTCATTGGCAGGTGGATGGTTATTTTGACGGTTCCGATAAAGCGAATCTGTTTTACTGTGGTGTACTCACAGCGGTAGGATTCTATGGGCGCAAAATGCTGCTTATATAGGGAACATTTGTACCGAGAACACTCAACTGTTTTTCTAAGAAGGTGTTTCTTGCTGGAAGGAGCGCTGTACTTTAAAATCTGATATGCACTGCTGACAGGTTATAACAGGAGCGGACCTTATGTCTAGTGCTTCTTCTGAAAACAGGCTGGCTAAGAAGTTTAGAAAAACTGCAAACAAAGATGAGAGGTACAAGCTACATTGAACAATGCCTCGGTTACTTATCGCTAATCATCACACTACCAAGCAAATTTAATGATTTATACGACTGACATTTGGTCACGAATTTCTTATTGGGAAACCGTTGAATGGAGTAAACAGGACACTAATTGAAGCTCTTTTTAAGGTGATCGACCAGCTGGGAAAGTACTCATAAGTGAATATAGCCGAGTGTCCAAATGTGCTAACTCGATCGCGTCTAAAATGAGGTCCTTAATATAGTGTTCAACACCATTGCTTCATTAGAATACCACCAGATTTCAAACTTCGGTCGCTGAAAACATATGAACTACTGGCGAGCTCTAGTGAGAGCGAAACCCGATTCCGGCGCTTTATTTCGAAAAGGATGGGTTGTAAAACATGTTGGGCTGTGAAGACTGTCATTAAATATGGGTGGTATACAAGTTTTATTGGCAGCTTCTTGAGCATCCTGAGACACTGAGTTTTTCTACTTGCCAGTAGAGTATATCCACACACACACGTACACACTGAATTCATTTTTGCAGAGGTCATCAGTTCGGTTTTCGTCTTTTTTTGGTTCAACATACGCCTTTCTTATTCAGTCTAACTTTGTACCACTTACCTAGGGTTAGATGTGGTCCTTTGTGTGACAACCCCCTGAACAGCTCTCGTATGCACGAACTGAACTAACGCAAAAATGGGAATATTGGAAACATGTTTGGGAGCGATCGAGAATCTACATGTGGAGAACATGTAACCGAGCGGAATAAGAGTTCACTGATGACGTTTCAATTCCAACCCAGACTCTGGTCAGACTGGAGAAACCAGTGAGAGTTATTTGAGACAGCCGAAATACATGCAGTTAAATCAATTTGAAGGTAACGGGTAATAGGTCAACATCACAAAATCAAACTGAGATCACGTACGGGTTGCTGATTACGACAGAGATAAGAGATGAACCTCAAGAGATAAATTAAGTTAATAAAATCAATCAACTTATAGACAGACTGGTTTGAAAACGATAAAACTATCCAGCTATCGATACAGGTAGGTTCACTTGATTAAAAACCAGCATGCATAGAGAGGTTTAAGCAATTGGCCCTGGTTACATCGTGCGTGTTTTAGCTAGTCTCCGTAGTCAAAAGCCTCCGTAAAGTTTAAAACCCTTGTTTGTCTACGTCAGTATTTTTAACAGCAGTTCGATCATTTGTGTACAACGTACAAGACGTAGACGTGAAATTTATAATCATAATTCGACATGTAAGATTTCGAGGCGGTTTTGTAACCATCTTCAACATTCGCCTATTTGAAGCTGGACGTTTGGGACAGTCTACTGAACATCCACATGTGGACAACCCTTGTTTTTTGTTTTATATATGCAGCTGACAGTCGTTGGTGAGCCCTTCAGATGTAACAAAAGTCAATACAGTCGCCTCTTCAAAAGCCCTCATGATGCTTATTTCTTAAACTATGTGTAATAGTGGATACTTGTGATTCCTTCTCCACACAGAGCCCTTAACGAATTTGTAAGATAGTTTTTGTTGGCTTAACGATTCGCTCTTTCTGTACCAACTTCGCTTTTTGTTAACGTAATAAAATATGAGACTGTCTGATGCGAAGAAGTTGTATTTACATCAAATTGTTGAAGGTGTGCAGATGTGTAGCTCCGATTACTCGTCGCATCTGTGATCCAGAGGCGTCGACCTGCTGTATATTAACTAAACCAGAGACGGTTGTAGGCATAACTCGATTATGAGTTGATCCAATCAGTACAAACAGCGAAAGTTTCGAATATATGACGCTTACTGATGGCATGTTAATCAACATAACAACATTAAATTTCGAGCGCTCCGTCAAATTCGTTCAAGGTGACTGTTTCAGTTTACCGCGTAGATATGATCCAAAACAAAAGATATCGAAGACTCCAAAGCCAGTCCTTGAATTTCAAACATATAACAGAAAGGGAAAACAATAAATCATTCATGGTTGGATGAAAAGACACTACTAACATAACAAGATCACGATCCCCTATCTACTTTTCTTGAAATCAGCTGACTCCCTCACCAACTTAACTGACTGACTATAGTGATTTTCCTTCTGCCTCGCAATTCGCGTGTTCCGATTTAATGTAACTGGCAATTCGAATCCAGTATCGACACCTGTTTATGTACATTTGACCCATGATCCGTTATGTTCTGCTTTATTTGGTTACCTACTTCTAGCATGTCTTAAATATAAGCAAATTTGTACCCGGTTCATCATGCTTGATAAAACTTCTGTGTTTAGGGGGAAGAGTTACCAATGAACCAAACTGTCGGTTGCTGTTGCCGCCAAAGATAATCAGCGTTCCAATGCACCATCCTTGGAAATACACATTCCGTTCATTGCAACACAATTCGTATACTATTCACCGTTTCCGTAACTGCTTCAGTTAGTCAGAAGTGTCGGAAACAGAGGTGAAAGGTCACCAAGTATTTACTAATTGTTCCCGACCCAACTTAATATATCGAAAAGACGTGTATATTGAAATTGTTTCGACGGTGCACATCAAAATAAAGCCTAAAACGTAAGCAGCACAAGACTGCCAGAACAATTTGAGGGGACAAAACACGATGTGAACTATCACAATCTAAAAACGTTTTTCATACAAAGAGAGATTCCAAGTACGCCGATAAACATATATTGCATTGCTTAGTAAACGTGGGTAGAAGCCTTCACAGTTATCGAAATGGAATGAACGGAACAAGCGCAAAGTATGGGAAAATACCGTCCGAGTGGGTTTGACAAGAACAGATCACTGATTAGTGCTTAGAAAGCTGATTGTTCCAGGTTGAAAACTCCCCACACATATTCGCAGTTTCCCTCAGTCAGACAAACTTTACGGCTAGAAAAGAAGCAACAAATTCGAGTTTTGCTTTTGTCGGAATCAACCAGTAGATCTGATGAAACAAAGCACACGCACAGAAATGGAGTTCGAAAAAGTAGCAACTACACATAAGTCGATATTGGGTCAAGAGTTCAAGTCTTAATGTACAAAGTAGAAGATATTAATTTGGATCTCACTGTGACACGGTTGGCGCATCAACTGTTGCACAACCACCCTCACTACTTTGGAATCGAGTAGGCAGGCTATCGAAAAACCTGATCAGCCAACATAAAATTGGAAGCCACATAAAATACACACACGTTTCACATAATACATTCAATTGGCACATTAAGCCAAGAATTGCAGACAGTTTCCGGTTCTATGTAGGCCAAATTTTGCAATAAATCACCAACAACACTGGAATCATTCTGCAGCTTTTTAAACACTACCACTGTCACGGCGTCCGAGATCCTGACGGCCTTCCCAACCTCTGTTTTGTTGCAGGTATGTGATTCCGACCTACCGTATACAGTGACTTGTAGACGTCATATTTGTCTACCTGTCACACCATCCGTCGAACAGTATCAACATGGAGTGATTAACGTACGACCCGTTTGCGGTTTGATACCTTTTCACTAATGACCTTGCAATCAGCCCTACTGTCGCTTTATTAGACTTCCTTGCCTGGAATGGTTCACGTCTCATGTCATTCGTTTTTTATCTGGAAGCGCTTCATTCACTCGATTTCCGAGTAGACGCTTGCGAACTGATGTATATAGTCATTTAGAATGTAACCGGCACGACCTGATTTGAGGTTGAGTTCGGATACGCAGGGTTATTCTGTGGGCAACTTGAGAGCCAAGTCCTGTCTAGCATCGCTGGGTGTTGTAAAGTAACGTTATTGATACACGAACGCAATAAAGCATTAAGCTGTCACATACAATCTGGCATAATTTCCATGCACGGACATGAACATCTAGAGACGGGACAAAGTATTTGTGACTAAGAAATGCCAACCACCCAGTAAAATGGGAGAATCAATAAAGAAGCTAGAACAATAAAGAACGAATGGATGAGCGCTTCAATTAATTAGTGCACACAGATCGTGAATTCCAGTCCGATTCTAATGCTTCGGCTATTGAAAGCGAACACGGATAATGGAAACACAGTCAGCACACAGTCGAATAAAGTAAACAAACGAAGTTGATCAGCTGACTACTCGAAGCGAATAGGTGATAAACATCAGTTAATAGACAGACAGTTATTAAGAAGAAAAGAAAGATAACTCACTGGCCACCGACCAAACTTGTCGGACACAAAGCCCCAGATAGGAGACCCGATGAGATAGCCAACGAAGACAACCTGCACAAGTATAAAGTGCAATAGATTTGAAAACAGGAAACCAGATAGCCGAATAATCGGACACCAGAACTATCAGGAGAGAAATACTGAAAGGAACCACATGTAGATACGGCTGGAAGAGTTATACCTCATGATCACTATACAACTGAAACAGTTCAGGAAAGTTACGAACTAAACAAAACCGGACACAGCTGCCCTACTGGATCCATAATGAAGAAAAAACCTCAAACCGATTGCATTCAAAAGCTGAATGTCAAAGCAAAAGAGAATAGGTGAACCTAAACTGAAAATTGAATACTGGCGTTAGTTGCAAATGACATCGTCTGGTTGCGGCTATTTTGTTGCGCAAAAAGAACGAAACGAGATCGCGTAACAGCCTATGACAGAGGGAAAATATACCACAATAAGCCCACAGTTCAATGGAACTAATAACGGAGGTGTTGGCAAACACTGTAAAAGAAAACAAGCAGCTCGACGCTACTCACATACCGATTACATAAGATTTCCACAAATATCTGCTTCCGAGAGCAATCATACATTGTGGCATTCAAAAACCAAAGGAGGATAAACGAGGAAAAATGGATCGAGTTGTGCTCCCATGATCAACAACCAGTCAATAAAACCTGCTAACTTTTTTCAGATTTGGATAAGCAAACAGAGAAGCAATAAGGGCAACGACAAGAAGGCAAAGACCACATGAAGCGACAGAACAGGAGTCAAATTTTGTAGGAGACAGCGATACCATGTTAGAACTGTTTAAACTGACCAGTTTCATGCTCCACGGTCTGCAACTTGGAAAACAATCACGTCTTTAAGACCAATCTTTGATGTATCAAAAACACCCTATCATGCGACAAAAAAGCGACCGTTAGCGTCCTTAGATTATTTGTTGGAAATTGTGGAATTGTGAACACGTCGACCTAGCAAACATCCGGTTCAGAACTAAATACACGGCTGCACTACTAACGTGCTGTACAGCTTGCATTGTCCACTGCATCCATGAAGCGATCTGCAGTAGGATTTCCATTGGGCCCAGTATTGAGATACATCTTCCTGAACAAGCTTGAACAGTAACCAAGTCACACTACTGAAGGTATGCATTTCAATCGACGTTACAACAGCTGTACCGTAGTCATCCTAGAACACGATGTATCTGATGTTGTAGGATCAGTCAAGTAACCACGACAAGGCAGAGTAGAGCTGAGGGGCAGAGTCAGATAATTCTCTGTATTTCCCGGAAGTATGTTTGAAAAGACCGCTCCGTGGAACTAATCTACACATGGAAAAGTACTCTGAATTTGACAACATACAGACTTCAATGGAAATGAGGCTTGTATACATCAAAAATAGGGACTTAGGTATCACAATCAACTAACACACTGAGAACTTGGTTTAAGCGAGCCAATCACCAAGGGTATACAAAAAAAGCTGCACGCATCCAGAGATACTGACAAGCATGATATGGCGAAATAAATTATCAACTTTATCCGGCTGTTCGAAACACATTATGCATCTAATGCACGGTGCCATCCGCACGGACCTGGAGCTTGGAAGACTATCGGTTCAATGCTTATCTGTACTTAGTCTGGTGTGGAGATCAAACTTATACCGCCGCCTGCTGGCATTCGGCAGAGCACAAGCGAAACGAGAAAGCAGTGAGTAACCGACCTAAACGGATACACACATGCTGATAGGCTCGATGGCGAAACGGCGACAGGCCAACCGTCGCAAGCATATGACTTCAGAATTGCAAACAGCACAACAGGTCTTCCGGATGCTAGCTTATCGAACACTGCATTGACCAATTCGGCATACACCTAACGGTAGAAATATAAATGTCTTTTTGGACCAGTTGCACAATAATTTTTCATCATCACCATCACAGTAGCCATGAGCCTGACTAAAAGGTACTGTGGCTTGGGCCGCCGCTCACCTCAACA
>JTDE01003483.1:7208-19401 GCA_014338405.1 Paragonimus skrjabini miyazakii
TTTTTTCACAGCTACGTGTAGGTTGGTAAACAGCATGAGGTTTCAGGTTGATCTCCATTGGTTGTAAACAGATAGGTTCCGAGTGCGAGCGGTTACACGCAGTTGAGTTGTGTCGAGTGTTCGTTTCATCAATTTTATTCTTTTTGCACTGTTTGTCGCATACTGTAGTCGTCTCTAAAAGGCAATTCTATATGAAACTTTTTCTCCCACGGTGACCATCTATTATGATGGAAATTTTAGTTTATATCCTATAAACTTTTCAGGGTAACCATTGAATTATGGTGATAGTGTGACCAAGCCTACTTCTTCCGTAATGCTACCCTGTGTACTGTGAATGGGGTATTCACTAACGCACGTTTATAACGGACTGGTGTGGAACTACTGGCGAGTAGTTCTGTAACAACGAGATTGTACCTTGATGCGGTGTGACGGCTTGCGCATCTTGATGACCTTTTGAGTTAAGTTGAACGGTGTGGCCACCACACCGATAGAATCACTCATGCCAGGCGAGCCAATAGATAGAGGTCTGACAAACCAGTCTCCTGGTCCTCTAGGTTGGGGGATGGAAGAAGGTTGGCATCTTTTTCCGAAAAATGTACCAGTTTCTGATACACTACCACCCACTCGCTGCCTTGCGATACAGGCTTTTGAGCCAAAGGCTTTGGTTGAAAACATTGATCGTTTTTCTATCTAGGTCTTGGCGTCTTGGCAGTATCTCAGCCCACATACAACCATGAATAACCACAACACAAGTAATTCCATACTGCATCGGCCGTCTCGCAGTATAAACCGGGTCGCCCTACCTACTGAATACAGCACGGTGGATAGGCGAAAACATGCCAATTCTGACCCTCCCCCCACTGTCCTATCAAATTTGGCTCTCAGGCCCCTCCCGACATCCATTTATGATAATTGCTCTACAGGTCCCACAACGTATATAGCTGACCGTGGTAACACTGAGCCGATAAGTTCTATCTCTTACCATTCAGCTTCATGCCTCCCTCGTCCCTTGCTTAGATATAGAATGCGAATTAATATAGGTGCCTTCAACGTTCGCACTCTAAAACAGATAGGTCAGCAGGCCGCTCTCGCACAAACGTTAGACTCGTTGCATGCCGATGTCTGCTGTATCTCGGAGACTAGAATCCAAGACAGTAGTCAACGTATGGAACTAACAGCACCCCCATTGTCTACCCGATACTGGTTATACACTTCGGGTGACTCCATAGCCGCTGTTACAGGTCAGGCTGGAGTAGGTATAGTCCTTAGCACGACGGCCGCAGCCGCCTTGATAGATTGGATTCCTGTTAACAGTAGACTTTGTGCCGTCCGCTTGGCAGGTTCAATTAAGACCAGCTCTAGACGCAAGACCTTCAGAAATCTTTTCGTTGTGTCTGCTTACGCTCCTACTGACTGTAGTGACATCGGCGTCAAGGACGCATTTTACTTAGATTTGGCCGCTCTCCTTCGGTCGACACGTGGCTCTGATATAGTCCTTTTGGCCGGAAGTATGAATATCCAGGTCGGTCGACTTGGTGAAGCCGAATATCGTTTAAGTGGCAGGTTTTGGACAGCATCACATCTCTAGGATAAGGACGGGCGATTGTTGCAGCCGTGAGCTGAGCATAAGTTATTTTTAGCCAGCACTGGTTTTATGCATCGTGCACGTCAATGCTATACTTGGCGCCCGTCTTCTCCGAAACAGGCCTGGTTTCAGATAGACCACATGGCTGTTAGTTATAGGTGGCGTGGTTCCATTCAAAACTGTCGTTCTTATTGGGGCACATACTTGGATTCTGACAATGCGTTGGTACGTTGTCGTTTTGTTCTTTTGCTGGACATCGACCCCAGCTGTTGAGAAACTGGTTTTACCATCGGTTAAACATAAGTACCAAACCTGCTTAGAACGCTGCCCTAGTAGTTCTCATCCAAAAGATCCCAATAGCTGTTGGACTCAAATCTCACCAGTCATTCAGAAAGCAGGTACTGTAGCATGCGACACAGGGGTACGTGGGCTAAACAAACATTGGATTTCGGATAAATCTATGGAGTTGTTAGATGCCAGGCGGGTGGTTCCTCTTGGTAGTTCACATAATAAGTCTAGCAGAGTTATCCGTACGCAGCTGAAACGTAGTCTAAAGGCTGATCGTGAGGCTTGGTTAGTGGAAGAAGTTAAAGAAATGCAAACCGCCTTTGCCTCAGGGAACAGCGGCAAACTCCTTAAGCTGATCCGTGCCACTGGTCCCAGGCGACCGTCTGTCAGTGAAGCTATCAGCGATCAGATGGCACACTGATCTGTAATAAATCCAGAAGGTTGGAGCGTTGGGCGGAACTTTTTGTGTTACCGCCACAAACTTGTGATGTAGCACCCTGATCGGTAGATTTGGAACCACCCACTTAGACTGAGATTCGCAATTACCTTTCGGCTCCTAATGGGGCTGCTGGTCCAGATGATCTCGTACCGGCACTTTTTAAAGAAGGTGAAAAGGTGTTACTTCAGGCCTTGACTCAGTCGTTTCAACTTATGTAGACGACAGGGACCATCCCTCCGTGCTGCGGTCACTCGATAATAGTTTCCATATTTTTGATGAAGGAGCTGGGGTCTTTTGCGAAAACCATAAGGGAATTAGTTTGACCCCAGTCACTTCTAGGGTTCTGGCATC
Organism: Paragonimus skrjabini miyazakii; assembly: GCA_014338405.1. NCBI lineage: Eukaryota > Metazoa > Platyhelminthes > Trematoda > Plagiorchiida > Troglotrematidae > Paragonimus > Paragonimus skrjabini miyazakii. The sequence goes on from JTDE01003483.1 coordinate 9,872, forward strand.
CATTATACTTCATCGACTCACTGCAGTTCACGAGGTAAACATTAGGGAGAAACAAGTAGGGTTTCGCCCTGGGTGGGGTTGTATTGATCGCATTTTTACCCTCCGTCAAATTATGGAGCAACGTCCTGTGTACCGTCGGCCAACAATCGCCGTATTTCTCGACTACGAAAGTGAGTTCGATTCGGTGCATCGATCTACACTTTTAAAGTTGTTTAAACGCAACGGTGTACTGACTAAGGGTGTGAACATACTGTCAGCGCTTTATTTCCATACTTCAGCTCAAATTAGTGTTTACGGTGAACTGTCTGACAGGTTCAGCACCAGGAACGACGTACGTCAAGACTGTCCAATTGTTCAATTTTTTCATAAACGAATTACTGGAGGACTGTCTGTGGCACTCGAATGATGCCTGTGTGGACCTCCTACCTGATTGACTGACTGATGTTGATTATGATTATGGTGACGATAAGGTGTTGCTGTTTGACAACTGTCAAGCAGCACAAACGACGCTAAACGCGATTTAACGTTCTGCTAAGTACTTTGGAGTGCGCTTTGCAGCCTCAAAGTGCTTCTGCAAGATTGTTGTGATTATGTAGATCCAATTGCAGATAATAAAGCCGTGGATGTTGTTGACTGATTTTTATACCTGGGGAGCTGCATCAGCGGCGGCGGCGGAGGTGTAGGGAATGAAATAGAGGCACGTATTTCCAAGGCTAGAGCGGTGTTTACTACTCTGGGGCACTTATAGCGACAGACAGGTATCTCTCTGAAGCTTAAGGGCCGCATATATCAGACAACATTGAGGTGATGTATTACTTTGCGTCAGTGAAACCTGACCGCTCAGAGTAGATGACGTGAACCGTCTTCAAGTATTTGACCACCGATCTCTGCGTTCAGTCGCCCGTATCGGGTGGCACCAGCAAGTGAGCAACGAGGAGGTTAGGCAGCTAGTGTTTGGCACTGATTGTCAAACGAGTTCTTTTATTCAGTCATTACATTTGCACAGACTTAGGTGGTTAGGTCATGTACTAAGGATGCCAGCTAGTCGTTTGCCACACCGAGCACTCTTTGCCGACGTTGCGGCCGACTGGCGCAAGGTTCGAGGTGGACAGATGATGACCTGGCGTAGACAAATGAAATCGTTCACGAAGGGGTTGGCCACTGTAGATCGTGTTCGTCTTCCAGGCTGGGGCCCTCGCGACTCACAGAATCGGTGGCTTGAGACGTTAGGTGAGATGGCGGCTTACTGAGCTCACTGACGTGAATGTTGTCGTTGTTTGTCCGAGTTGTCTGTGAAGTGAGTGCATCTGATGACGCGGGGCACTGAAAGCCGTAAGGAAGCTGTTTTGTTGATGACGCCTTACTTTCACTTACAGCTCGGTTGTTTGTTTGCAAGTTGTAGGCGCCATGATATATGTTTGAACACAGACGCAGCTATTTTTAGTAGTTAGGTCCCATTTCCCCCCTTTCTTTTTCCCTTCTATCTTCTTATATGAGTTTTTTCCCTTCGTGGTTGTGTGGCAGTTAAGCATCATTGTAAGCCACTGATGTATTGCTGTCTATGATGATGGTGATGTCGATGGGGCGTAGTTATTGACCTAACCACATGGATTTCTTATAGACAATTTTTTTAAAGTAAGACTCTCCTCATAGCGGTTTATGAATAGTCCTAGAACTGGCAAACAGTTGTTGGTCTCAAATTCACACGTTATCTTTAGGTTGAGATGAAAAATATTTAAGCGCCGCATTGAGTTACCTGTTGTCTATTTGGAACAAATGTTTCATTGATGCAGCTTTCATAGTAGGAAAAATCTAATGTGTTTGCGGCTATCAGTTGTTCGATTCTCAACACAAAGAAGTCCACTAAGATGGGTCCAAATGGACTTCTCTTAACTAGCCTATTTAATTTGTTACAACGCTAATCAAGAAAACCAAAGGTGTCGTTTTCAGTGAGTGTCTATAAAGTGTCTATCATCATGTCTGTCAAGGGAGTTCACAGATATCACTGATTGTCTCGCTTAGCTGGACGTTGGTGGACAGTAACGGAATGCCATTAGTTAGAATCACTGATCAATTCAACAAAACTCCTAATAGATCACGCTTGAGACTTTTTCTTATTTCAGTGGAGTTAGAGTGGTGACTGACCACCATGCTTGTTTATGATACTGGGAATTGGTCTTCTGAATAGGTCTGAACGGTATATACCTATCACGTAAACACCACATGGGATGGCAGACGTGCCACCATATGAGAAGAAAAGCGGGTAGTATAAGGCGAGAAAGGAAGAAAAAAATATGGAACGATAACATTACAACAGTGCATTCAAAGACCGGCAACACGAGCTCCACTAACTCCCATTCTCCGCCATTTTAGGCGGTGTCCTCAATTAAGGGTTTTCAGTGTCCTTCGGATCCCAGCCGAGAGCACCCTACTGAAGTCAGCTTCGTAGCAAATGCCTCCATACGCCATACCCAACTCATATACAGATCATCGGGTTACCGTTTCTAGCCTACTCCATCACTCACAAACAGGGCACGATGTGGCCAAACCACTGAAGCTTGTGAGCTGAGACAAGTGCGCTCAGAGGCTGACAGGGTCCACACGCCTCGAAGTCACGTCGGTAAACTTTCTCATTGCTGATACAGTGATTTTGCCATACGCTGTTAGTGCTTCAGAGACATCGGTGGTCGAACAGAGACGCTACGAATATTCTCTGCGCGTACAGTAGGATTGCCCTTACATTGACATTATACACAGCCTTTTACAGAAGTATTGGAATGAATGCTAAGGCCATAGATGGCGTAGGCTGGTAAACGCTATCCATTGTTTGGCTATACAATCTGCAAACTTGTAGGACGTTCCACCAGCACTGATACAGCTCCCAAGGCACATGAACCTTTTGTCTACTTCCAAATGTGTGTCACCAAGGTGGAGAGCAGGTACCGAATCCTGCCAATCTTGTAACAGCACCTTGCACTTAGTAGGTGCAAAGATTATGCCAAACTGATGAACTGAAGCCCCTAGTCTGTCTAAGGTGTTCTAGGCTCTCTGTGTGCCCTTACAGATTAGGATAATGCCATCTGTATACTCTATACCTTGATATTGAGTGCTTGGGAGCAATTCCACGTCATCATATTCGCAGCCGAAGAGGTATTCTAGACTTGCATGTTTTGCGAAGACCGTATAGTTGAGGCGTCGACGACCCATACAGTTTAAGAGCCTTGTACGTCATCTCACCAATTATACGTAGAAGTGCAAGTTGAAAGCATCTTCCTGTGTAACCTCATCAGCTTTCCTAACCCACCGATGACGTGCAAATCACGTCCCCCTAATTGTTTGGTATAAAAAACGATTCACGTTAATGTATATTTCATGCTGATGAGTCTACGAAATGCGTGCATCTACCAAACTTTTTTCTACCTGTTTCGCTTAGACTTCCAACGGGAACTTTTTATCTCTTTTCGTATTTTCAATACAACGTCTCCTTTTTCTTTGTACTTTATAGTTATTGCTAGGTTGTATGTTCATGTTAATCTTTTTTTGAACTGTTTCTCATTTTATTTCCACCAAACCGGCTCTTATGCCCATACTCTATCCTAACTTTTTATATTTACACAACAGGTAGTATGGACTACTGGTACCGGTAGTACAAGCATCATCTTGTGGCATTATTTGATTCCCCGGTACCCGAGTGAACGTGTGGGCTAGCTCAATGTCATCTGGCGCTTCCCTAGGCTGCAAATTTGGAAACGGCATTCCATGGGGAGGCTTACTTCGAAATAAGTGGGGTTTTTCCGGCGAATGAGCAGTCGCGGGCAATGAGCGGTAGTACTACCAGGGTGCGGTGGATTCACGGTTGGCGGCCGAGTCTCCTATAAAATGCCACAGAAGGTCTTTGACGACGTACGTTACAACCGCACGAAAGGGTTTCAGGTGCTCTAACGGGAGCACATGGTCTCCCGAGCAGCATGCTATTCGTCTGATTTGCTGTCCGTATGACGTACAGACATCTTCAATCTCGGTCAACGACGGAAAACCGTACAACGTACAAATCCCTTCGGTGGTCGCCGGCCTCAACGAGTACGCAAGAAGTGCTGATACCTTGAATGGCTAGACTCTATTCGGAGGGTGCATGAACCAATTTGATCACCGGCCCCAAGCAACAGGAGACATGTTTTTCAACAACCATGTCGAGCTTGGACTCTGGCTGGATAGATCTACTACATCAGGCCCGCCTTCGTTGGTGAATCCTTAAACTGCTGCGCAGCTTATGTCGCAACCTCCTGTAGGAAGCATTGGGCATCCTGGATGGATAGACTCCTTTGGAAGGGCATATGAACCAAACAACTACTAATCACCGGTCTTCAATGGACTGCGAACTCCGTGCTCCGCCCTGCTGTCTTGTGGGTTAGGTTTTTGGAACCAAAGGCTCTGGGCAGAGTCTCTCAAGCCAATCTTTTTCTTTAGTCTGGCCAATCGAGATGTATTCTTCCCTCATAACTGTGAACCCACACGTATATTATGAATTTTGTCACGTCTTCGTATTACAACTCTTTGACCAAGATGTCGCTGGCCGGTTTTGTTTCCATGTTAAATCTTACCGCACCAAACCACTTTGACTCGTTCCTCCTCCTTTTGTCAAATAACTACTTGGTGACCTCCAGTCCCATTTTCCTGCACATATAAGAGAATTACCTCATTTAACGCTTTCGACGGAAGTCGTAACCAACGTTCATTTAGCTGAGGGGCATAAGTCCCTATTCGCTACCCGAACACCATTGTAGCTTGCCGCCTTTAATATTCGAACACAGTTATGCAAATAGGTCGATAGGCCGCTCTTGTACACACTTTGTAGACCCTCCCCGTCGACGTCTGCTGTCTTTCTGAAACATGGCTTTAATATTTTAACTCAGTGCTGAAACCTCAATCTTCGTCAGCCGCTTCACCATTCGGGTACAATGTGCTCTTGTCTAGAGACCCTGTGGCTCAAGCCGCTGGCTAAGTGAGTGTTGAAATTGCCCTAAACGCATACGCAGAGAAGGCGCTTTTCGACTAGCCTTCCGTCACCAGCTGCCTTCGCACTATTACACTCGAAGGTACGGTTAGAGGGTCGATAGGCGCCCATCACAAACGCTATATGTTTGTTGTTGCGGCATATGTCACCACAGATTATAGTCCAGAATTAGTCTAGGTTGGTTATTATTACCAGATCACTAGCCTTCTACACACCGCGCGGCGCACAGACCTTGTGTTACTAGCTGGAGACTTGAACACTCGGGTAAGCAGGTCAAGCGCTGACGTGCGTGACCTAGGGGGCTCACAGTCTTACGATATTGGTCGAACAAATAGTGGTGAATGTTTGTTGCACTTCTGTGCTGATAACGGTCTGTTTCTGACAACTACTAATTTTCGACGTTCTAGGCGTCAGTGTACCACTTGGCTACCCCCATCGTCGAGTCAATCGTAGACACAGATTTATCACATGGCCGTCAGCTATCGGTGGCGTGGCTGTTTACAAAATTGCAAGCCCATCTGGAGTGCCTTCATGGATTCCAAACATGTACTCTTATGTGCCAAGTTCGCTTTAAATTGTGGTAGGTCACTTTGCCGTCTACCATAAACCAACAGGATCACAGGCGCTTTACGCTCACCAGTGTGCGTTTGTCTCTAATCTAGCTCCCCATTCACCAGACAACATTGGAAAACACTGGGTTCATATACTGCTATAGATAGACCACACAACTGTTGGTTACAGGTGGCGGAGCTCCATCCAAGACTGTCGTTCTTACTGGAACACATACTTGGATTCACATTACGCATTGGTACGTTGCCGTTCCGTTCTTACTTTTGCTGCTCTAAGACCCCACCGACAACAATGGCTGGCTGTTGAGAAACTGGCTATACCGTCGGTAAAGCATAAATACCAGACTAGTCCCCGACCTATACTGCTACCTTGGCGAGGTGGTCGGGCTTGTGTACTGTTTTGATTCGGCGGGCTATGCTGACTAGGACTCCGGTCCTTCCAGATGCAGCCTTGTCAGACAGGCCAAAGGGGGGCAGTCAGACGAAAAGCAGTTACACTCATAGGATTGTATGTCGCACTACTGACCGCGTAGGAGTGCTTAGGTAGTGAGGCACGATTTTATGAGCATACAGCGGAACTATTTTCATAGTTGTGGTACTGCTGTCTTCCGTATCAGGAAGAATGGGGTTAAAAAAAATACCCTCAAACAAAGAGCACTCCGATCGCCCAACGGTTGACCATGATCGCCGGCGTATTATCCAATACGGTCGAAAAACATTTGTTATCTCCCAAAAGCCTGATTTAGCTTCGAGTACATCCACTGCGCGCAGCAGTGCTCAAAATGAGACATCATTGTCTTATTCACTGCGCCCTCGGGCTAGGCAAGCCCCTCACTGCCAAGTGAGTCAGGCTCTTGAGTCATTGGCTCCGGGTGGAGTCCCCCAAGAAAACCTCATATCTTGTTGTCCCGCAGGTCAGACTTTTGAGTCAGAGACTCGGGATGGGGTCACTCAAGTCAACCCCCTTCCGCGGCATAAACGACCGGGAAGTATCAGAAGTTATAATTCTCTCGACAGTGACATTACTAACCTATCACGAATTTCCCCTTCTGTTTCACCCCTTATTCCTTCTGCCTTACATGTTCCTTTGGGCGATAATTGTTTTCTGAGGCCAGGACGACTGGTAAACATCGGTGGATTCAATGTCTACACTCTCCGACAAGTCGATCAGCAAGCTGCTCTGGGTAGTACTCTCTCAAGTTTGGGTATTGATGTGTGCTGTATGTCGGAGACGCGAGTCTACGATTCTAGCACGGTTATCCATTTGAGGTCACCTCTAGATAACGGTCGATCCCAGCGCTTCTATCTCAGGGTTTCTAGTGATGCTGTAGCTGGATCTCGCGGTCATGCTGGGGTGGGAATCGCACTGAGTTCCAGTGCGGAGCAATGCTTGCTCGACTGGATCCCAGTAAACAGTCGCTTGTGCCCTGTCAGACTCAATACATCGGTAAAAGTCTGTCGACGCAAATCAGAAAGACGTTGTTTATTCATTATATCGGCGTACGCTCCAACGAACAGCTGTTCGGATGTTACCAAGAATGAGCTCTATGAAGCCCTCGTTGACCTTCTGAGGCAAATTAAACAATCAGACATTATCATACTAGCGGGCGATTTTAATGCTCAGCTTGGTCGTCTTTCTTCTGATGAGAAGCGGCTAGGAGGTATGTTTAGTGTCCGGGCTCGACGCACTGATAATGACGAAAGACTGCTGCAGCTATGCGCATCCCACGGTCTGTATATTTCGAGCACCGCATTCCAACACAGGAAGAAGCGCTGTGTTACTTGGAGACCTCCGCGTGCTTCCCAGTCGTAGACACAGTTGGATCACATAGCAGTTAGTTACACGTGGCGCCACTCTGTTAAGGACTGTCGTGCCTTTTGGAGCAACCACCTGGACTCAGACCATGCTGTTGTGCGTGCCCACTTTGTTTTGTCATTTGCCCAGAGGATCTGCGCTCGTAAATGCAAAGTGCTTGATTGGCATTCGATCGGTGAGTATGTAAAGAACGCTTACCAAAAGGCGTTGGTGAAAAAGTTGCCTAGTTCGAGTCAGGTGAGTGATCCTGACGAACAGTGGGAACAAATCGCCGAAGCTATGAAAGCATGGTGTGAACAGGCATGTTCTGAAGGAGCTGTTCAGTTTCGACAGAACTGGATTTCCGTCACGTCGATAAACCTCATGAACGAGCGTCGCTCGATCCCACCTGGTTCTGAATTTAATGACGACCGTCGGTAATTTAAACGCAAGCTGACTAAAAGCTTACGCAAAGACCATGAGCAATACTTGGTCGAACAATCGAAAAGATGGATGAAGCCTTTTTATCTGGGAATAGCAGTAAGCTTTTTTCCCTGATCCGTGGTTGTACTGGTCGTCGAGTCGATGTAAGTGAGACCACGTGTGAGAAAGGTGGTTCACCTGTTACCAGTCAATCGCGCCGACTTGACAGGTGGGCTGAACATTTTGAAGAACAGTTCAGTTGGCCTCAACCAGATCACGTGGACAACGGGACCCGAATGGTCAGTTATTGCGTTCCAGACGGCCCTCCGTCGAAAGCAGAAGTGGTCCTGGAGCTCAAGTTATTGAAGCGTTATAAGGCTCCTGGTCCAGACCTCCTCCCTCCTTCTCTTTTCAAGGATGGTGGGGAGAGGTTGATATCAGAACTGACAAAACTCCTCAGGAAGATTCGGTAGACTGAAGAAGTATCTCGTGATTGGTGTTTATCAACAGTAATTCCCGTTTTGAAAAAGGATGCCCGAAATTGTGACAATCACAGAGGCATCAGCTTGGTGTCTATTGCGTCCAAGTTACTCACTGGCCTCATTTTACTTCGTCTCACTAGGCCCAGAGAAAGTCGATTACGCGAAGAACAGGCAGGATTCCGATTCGCTCGGAGGTGCGTTGACCATATTTTCACCTTGCGATGGATCTTGAAACATCGGCACTGTTACAGACAACCGACAGTCGTGGTCTTTTTGGACCTAAAGGCTGCTTTCGACTCAGTTGCTCGTAACGTTCTCTGGGGCTGCCTTCTCCGCAAGGGAGTACCAGATAAATACGTGAATCTACTGAGATCACTGTATGCTCACTCTGTAAGCAGTGTGAGAGTTTATGGACAACTGTCTCGGGCGTTCATCACTTATAGTGATGTTTGTCAGGGGTGTCCGATTTCCCCTTTCCTGTTCAACTTTGTCATGGACGATATTTTGGAGGGTGCGCTTCGGGAATACAGTGGGCTTAGTGTTGGGCTTCGTGGAGCTAGATTGACCGATCTGGAGTACGCGGATTATATTGTCTCACTTAGCCCCTCTGCCGAAAACATGCAGACCGTGGTGGACAGGTTGAGCGACCGAGCTGGTTTGTATGGAGTGCGCTTTGCACCTTCAAAGTGCAGTGTTACTTCAAGACTGGGGCACTTCAACTCCTACTTTCTTCAATGCTGGTAACCCGCTTAAGACTGTGGACAGTTTCACATACTTGGGTAGCACTATCTCATCGGCCTATAATATTGCTGATGAGATATCAGCTAGGATAGCAAAGACACGAGTTGCGTTTGCCAAACTGCATCATCTGTGGCGTCGAAAATACGTCCGGTTGTCGCTGAAAGGAAGGGTATATACTGCCTGTGTGCGTTCCATTTTGCTTTATGATTCGGAAACGTGGCCTGTTCACAAAGAAGACATCAACAGGCTTGCTGTGTTTGACCATCGTTGTCTCCGCGAATTGGCCCATATTAAGTGGACTGATCGCGTGAGTAATGTGGCCGTTCGGCGTCGCGTATTACGGAACGCTCAGGATGCGCGATCAATTGATCAACTAATCACGTTGCACAGCTTGTGATGGTTGAGTCACATACTCCGTTTGTCATCTGATCGTTTGCGGTACCTGGCATTATATGCTGAGACCACCAACAGTTCGGTGAAACTGCGTAGTGGTCAAGCAACAGCGT